>JAQIXQ010000642.1:0-23629 GCA_034700485.1 Pseudosinella alba
ATTGATAAACTAATAAAGGCAGGAGACCGCGAACAGACAGACAGACAGACAGACAGACAGACAGACGGACAAACATTTGGAAATCATAACTACGCTAAAGCTCCGTAATAAGTAGATAGAACATTGCCATTATTCTACGTAACCTGTAAGCGTAACAATCTTAGTAGGTCATTACATTACAGTTATGTTATGTACAATGCAGGAGAGTAAATGGAAGATAAACAGGAGCACTGGCTCTGTATATAGGACGCGCACAGTTGCTGGAATGAATTTGAATTGCCGAGAAAATTCCGCCGGAAGATGCCTTTGAATGTGGCAATTTCGTTATACTTGGGAAGAGAATATTGCTATTTTTCCTGATGTTTCGTTCCTTCATGTTATTTCTCGAACAGTCCAAGTCAAGTCCAACAAAACTGGAATAGTTAGATAAGTTTAATGCTTCTAGAGAAAGTCGAGTTTACGTAAAACAGAGTAAAACTAACTCAAGTTTAGCAATCAAAGGAAAGTCCCTTCTTGGCCTGGCATCGCGGCACGGTGTAGCATGTTTGAGTGTGAGTATTCAAGTTCATCTTGCTTCCAGAACTACATGGTTTACTGTTACTGCCTATATTACAACCGGGCAGGGAAAGTATTACTTTCGTTGGCATAAGAAGAATGGAAGGAAAGGACAAGTCGTTTCTCCCAACTTCCTAAATCTTTTAAGCTTTGTTAGCATACTTTCTTATTGTAAAAAAATAAGGAAGGGGGAAAAATGCTTTCTCTGAGAGAAGTGCAAAACCTGAAAAGAGTCAAAGTGAAGTCGGGGGATAATAAAAGAACGACATGACATGAGCTATGAACATTGTTGGAGAGTTGAAGTTTAGTTATGCTTCCGCTCCTAGGTAGTAATGGGATAGGTAATAATAATGAATAGCAACAGCCAACCTCTGAACAGAATCCTGCCTAAAAAAATAAAAATAAACTGGGGACAAGTGAATAGGCTCTTGTTTACAAAAAGGCACGAAGTCGAGAGGAGTAGTGGAGAGTGAAGTGAAAGACAATCAGAATTACCTGTACCCCACGGCCACAGAATATGTGTAATACCACCTAAGCATTTTTCTATGCCTCTGGCATCTACCCATGTATGTTTGATATGCATTATATTAATTAAACCGGTGATCTTTATAACATGCTGGTTATTAAGGATTATTCATTATTCGGATCGGAATAAAAAAGCCTGGTGGATGGTGATCATCAATGATCATTATAAAAATATGCTTTTATTCCCTTCAATTGCATTCCTTAGTTTAGTCGCTAACTCTGGGGAGCATTGAATGGATACCACCGCAATGTACTGCACTGGTGCGAGAAAATCTTCAAATCTCCTAAATCGAGCCCAGTAGGGGTTTTGCAAATGGAGGGATTTCCGGAAGGGTCTCCCATTTGAATTTGTCATTTTAAAAAGTGCGACGAACTGGGATGGTCGATGATGTGATGATGAGCTCTAGTCACAAATGGAATATGAAATTGGTTTAAGAATCGGGACGAGAGTAGAAAATGAATTTACTATCACTCTTTGATGCGTGCGTTCACTGAAAGAAGCAAACTGCTTATGCCCTTTTCACTTCCATTCTATATTTCCACTGTATTTAGAGGTCAGTCTGACCTGGCACTGGCCGAGGAGTGGGAAGTATGTGAATGAGCTGAAACTCATCTTGCTTTATGACTTCTGTAATATATATACATACAATAATTCCGGTTACTAGTATATGTACAAGTATCAACATTTACCCACCCACGCCCACTTCGGGTCAGTAGCCAACTAGCCAGGCTAGAGCTAGCAATTTTCATAATAACTGCTTTCTCTTCTCTTGTGAAAAACTCCTTCGGCCCATGGCTATAGCCTTTCCATACTTTGTAGAGATATCCTCCTTCCGCCTGCTTTCTCCAAGTTCCATTTCATGGAGGAGCACAAGGGAATATGTATCTTGATCCACCATATATTCTTGTGCGTGAGGTAGACATGAGCTGGTTTTTTGTTCGTTAACGTTAGCTTAGGTCTGCCTTCAACCCAGGTCTCAAACCAGACTTTTCCAAGTCACTCCAAAATTTTACCTTCCGCATAGTACATATCTATTACTAGTAATGTGCATATTCTGTCCCAACCCGAAAATCCAACAGTCTATATTTAACCTTATGTAGCTGTCTGTCTATACGAAAGAACAGACCAGTGATCCCTATCATCCATCTTCCACGCATCCCCTTCTGAAGGTTTTTTTATTCGTCTTAAAACGGTGAAATGAAAATAAACGAAGTTAAAACGGAAGAGTTCTAATAATAGAAGATTGAAGTAAATGGATAAAAAGGTCTAAAAGGTTTCAATGGAAGAGAAGGATGCATACAGGGCTTCCACTAGCATTTTCCACTCCACTATTCATATAACCATCTAGGCAATAACCTGCAAAAATATGAAAAGGAGACGAGAAAAATGACGATCAGTCACGTCCTCCTCTGTCTTCCAAAATGACTGTTATCGTTTTCGAGCGAAACGTGTGAATTTTTAATGCTTATTTTTGCTTACCACATTTTAAGGCTCGTCTTTGTTTTTATTTCTTGGGAAAATGCTCTATTTTACATCATTACAATTATTAATGAGAGATTCCAGTTTAACATCCATTTATGCCTTTTCTGTAGATACTCCTCCTTGTTAGCGTGATAAGGTTCTTTTATCTTCTTTTTGGGTTTTGTATGGATTTGGGTTGGGTGGTTTTATATGTATGTGTTTGGATCGGCGAGGTTAAGGTGATCTTCCAAGCAATTTATTTAATTTATAAGTCTGGGCCATTACTACGGATTTATAAGTATTAGGCTACTGCATTCATAAAAAATTGTGCGTTTACGACCAACAAGAGAAGAGGTGAAGAAGATAAAAGCAGAAGTGCAGCTCGGAGGCAATATGCTTTGTGCCGACGTTGGAAGTCTCACTCCACCTCCGACTACTTCGTACCATGTACTAGTACGAGGAACCCACTCTCACCCACTTTGAGTGGGTTTCAGAAACCGCAAACGCAGATTTCGTTTAAATTTGCTGTAAAGACGCAAGAACTACCTTTTTGAAGTCAGTTTCTTAGAGCACTTGCTCATGTTGAGTCACAAAGTTTCGTGAACTTTATAAGTAACTTTTGGAAGGGATAATAGTACCGAAGAATGGCAGGTTGAAGTTGAAAATCAGAGTCAGAGCTAATATTAATGCACATAGCACAATAGCACATCATGGTATGTTATGCCACACGGCAGAGCTGGTCATGTATGTGCAATGCTTTTTAGGTTTTTAGATTGTTCCAAGACGAAAGTATATTCGCGTTTCACATCAGGTTTAATTTTTCAAACTATTTTTCTCAAGATGGTTTACTTGCGCCTGTGCACGCACATGCTGGGAATGAGATGGTGAATTGATTATGTTTAAACGAGCCAAAAAATTAATGGGAAAAGGGAACTTGGAAATGCTTTTTATCCTGTTGGGGTTTAGTCGATTTTGAGATATTGCTGTATAATTGGAATTTAGTTTTGACTTTGATGCTTTTGTCGGGGTTTACTAGACGGACAGGGAAAATGCCTCTTTGTGGGATGAGATATAAATTATAAAATATTTAGTAATAAGCAAAGTGAAATCATCCCAATCCCTCTCCTTACGAAGAATTAATTCCGCTTTTGTAAACAAAAACTGAGTCAGAAAAACCACTACAGGAATTTGAGCGAAAACAAGAGCCGCAAGCGGTAACAGTAAGTTCCGAATTTTTTTTAATGAAAAAATCCTTCCTTTTGAAAACTTTCTCAATGACTTTCCACCAAATGTGAACAGATACTGTCCACCGTAAATAAAATTGGTATAATGGGGAATGACGTCATAAAGCAATTTCAATTTATTTTCATCTTTAAAATTGCGATTTGTCTTTAAAATGTCCAGGCTGCAGAGCTCACTGCGCTGATGTATTCAAATATTTATGTAAATTGATCCGCCTCCTTTGTGTAATCCTTTTTCAAAGGGACCCCATTAAAATAACGGAGCGCATTAACAACCTAGGAAGTACATAGTTGTTTGCATTAAGCTTTTAAATTTATGTAAAAGGGTTTCCATTTAACTAGACATAATAATATTGTAAGTCAAACTGGCCCATTAAAATTCCATGCCTCTTTCAAAAGGGCATTTTTACTTGTACTGTCTAAACATTTTTTCTTGATTTAACATTTTCTTTTTTAGCAATATTGTTTGAAAGTAGGTAAATACCAAAAAAAAAAGTCATTAACGCGAGCCGTTTTTGATTAAACGCCAAAAATATGAGCCTTTTTAAGAGGTACACACGAAGGGATTATTTTCCCAAGGAGGAACATCAAAGGGAGCGACATAAAACTAAAAGCTTCTGCTGCCTTCATGTACGTATCCTGAGTTTATCTCACTTTTTAAATTTCTTGCCATGGGCTTAGCTAGTCGGAATTTTTCTAGGAAAAAAACTTTTTTTTTCGTTCTTGTTCTTCTTTTAAAGCCTATCCATTTGGAATGGTGCATGGAAGGAGAATAAGCAAGCCATAAAATCCAAGATATTGCCTAGTCTAATTTGAATCCGCATATATGCTTCGCTTGAAAGAGTACCTTATTATATAACTTCTCACAGTTCAAGTTTTTATGGGGATATTTATGTCACGTTGTTGCCTTCCTGTGAATAGACTGCAACCGTTTCCGTCTTCCCTTTTGTTATTGGTCTGGTTCTGTTTTACCTATTATTATTATTATTATTATGATCACTTTTTATTTGTCACGAATTTTTTCACGGTACATAAAGTGTTGACGACCTACTTAGCAGGACGTTACGTCAACACTGAAAAGAAAAATAACATAATTATTGTAGGGTCAGTTAAAATTAAAAATGGTTGAAATGAGAAGTATTTAGTAAGGTTTTTACCAAATAATGGAGTGAGAGCATGGTGAAAGCATGCAAATTGTAGGGATATCATATCCTTGCGGAATGAGAAATGTGCTCGATATTAATAACAGCTCATAACACGGTTCCTTGAATAATAAGAAAATGAGCTCGTGGATTTGTTCCTTTTTATTGTGCGGTTTATGGCATGGATGGTGGCGTTGACGTCCGGTACTCGTGGGGGGTGAGGCAATTTCTGTACCCTGACACTCCCTCCATTATAGCATTGTTAAAGGAGGGCAAAATGGGTTCTCAATGATGATGATAATGATGAGTTTATGACAGGTGGGAGCATAATTCACATGTAAATAATGTTGAAGAGAATAATAATATGCATTTGAGGTAATTTTATTTAGTATATAGGTCATAGGTAGATAATAAAAGGCATGTCATTGGTATTCTATTAGGTATTACATTTGAGAAAGTTGATATTAAATTTGCCCTTTTCTTCTTACCTCATCTCCGTATCACAAGTCATTTCGTAACTTACAGTGATTTTACATCAATAAATTTAATCATCTTTTGCTATAGACAACCTTTCCGAACACAGAAGTAGTGTATGGGTACACTATTTCGCAAAGGTTCGTATCCTCACCATCACTAGTAATTTTCTCACAGTAATAATAACAGCGGAGTCTACGCAGACAGAAGAATATAAATAATCCATGTATATGCTCTATATCCACATAACTCCTGCAGTGTCCTGCACTGTGCTATGGTTGACGATAATGATGAGTATTGGAAAATGAATCGGACATTTTGTACTATTGTTTTCAGGTATCAATTACTAAATCGAATGTTAAGATGGTTACATTTCTTCTCTTTTTATCTAGGTGGAAACCAAGCCGTAACGGTACCAATAACCATTGCAGATTCCAATAACTGTAACTTAGCTATGTCCACGTTGGACAACCCCCTTTCCCCGGATGAGGACCTACACTGCAAACCAACACTCGGGACGGAGATTGATAGGAGTAGTGGACACAGTTTAAGTTCCGATAAAAGCCTAAGCTTTTCCCCACTCTCCTCCCCAGAAAGCCCTGAAGAGAACAAAGAAAGGCAGCAACTGCTGCTCTGTACAAGAGCCTCCAACATGATTTATGAAGAAGATGGAGAAAAAGTGGAGCAGGTGGAGGAGGTGGTTGAGAATGGTGATAAGCAACAAGACATTCATGGAGGTGATAACCAAGAGAAAAATGCAGACTTCGGAGAAGGAGGCTGCAATGGGCGTTCATCTAAGATAAAATTGCAGCAACACCAACATGAAGAGCAGAGTCCAAGTTCGCAGCCTCGTCGATTGCCTCCAAGAAGACATCGGAGAAACAGCAACAACAGTCGGAATCGTGATAGCAATTTTATTACTGTAGGCAAAGGAAATAATGCTTCAGCTTCGTCCTCCTTCCTTGCAGCATCCGCCACCGTGCCTCCTTCAACAATGTTTAGCAGTGGTGGGAGTACAGCTCTGGAAACTCAGGTTGGGAAAATATAACTATTATATATTATTATATGTATGTCTATATGTGGGATGAAAGGAGACAGAAAACACGTTTATTCTCATTAAGTGAAAGGCAATAGAAAGAATTCGTGCTTATAAAGCTGTCGCATTTATACTTACACTTCGTGCTTGGACTTACTATGGGCTCTGGTGAAAATATAGTTTACCTGGTATTTACAATTACAACCTGGCCTTACTAAAATTTGCTACCTTCACTTCACACCTTCACGGGTAGCGTTAAGAAAAAGAAACTGGACAAAACAGCAAGGACAACTATCCGTATCGACAACTTTTGACTATGTGTATGGTTGGTAGATTTAGGTGTAGATGATTGGATGATTAAGAATGAACTGTCGGTTATTGTGGGGGACCCTCTGTTCTCCCTAAAATGACACTTCTTGAATCACTTTAAAATTGCATATTATACATCCGTCTCACTAACAATCTAGGTCCGGGTCCACTTTACTTTAGTTTGAGGAAACAATGGAGAGACAGCACTGTCACACAAACTCAAACCACACATTCCAGTTCTTCAGACCTATTCGGATCGGACTTATACATTATTAAGCAAGTAACAACATGCACAAATTCCGTAATTCTCCGCCTCATTTGCATAATATATTCTAACACCACATATCATGGTGTAACTTTACTTCATGCAGTGTTCTAACACTAGTTCCTTCTGTCGCTTTACTTAAAATTAGTCGCAGTTATTCCCATTGTTTGTTCCTCTCTTGTTCGTCCCAAGTAAAGGGAAAAGTCTGAAGGATATTTGCAGGTTTTGCAGCATAGAATTATACACAACAAGCACAACCCAAGTATTAATGGATAAACTTTCTCTCCTTTTTAGTCCAGAGGGAAAGTGGGAAAAGTGCTTTTGGGTTATTGCTCTTCTTCCCCAGTTCTGCTAAATTCACTTTGATATTTATAGTCTCTAATGTTTTTGTAGGACAATGGTGGATGGGGTTGTGTGGAGTAAAACGCGTAAGAGGAGTGAATGTTGGTATGACAGACAGACAAATAAAGTGCATTTTCATTTTCCCTCAACTTCCATTTTCATATCAAGTTACGTAATATAGCCCAGTAAAGCACGATATAGAAATACTTACAATTAGTATTTCTATATCGTGAGTATAGTATAGTATAGTTTAAGGTAGTATGGCTCACCATAAGTACTTACCAACCATTAAGATAACTAAACTGTCCTATATGTATGATTACTTCTCAGCTTTATATGAGAAGAGTTCGAACTGTCAAGTGGTTATAACTGCTATAAACAAATCATAAGAGAATAAATTTACTGGAAACATTGTTACTTTTTCCCAAGTTTCGAAGGAAGTAACTTACCGAAACTTACCGAAATACACTAACCTATTTGTAACAAAAACCCTTGCTTTCCATGGGTAAATTATTGGGGATAATTTCCTTTCTCTGATTGCGAGCATTCATAAATCTTGCGATTTGCATAGGTATGTTACATAGTATGTATCTACCTATGTAATAAAAACATTTTCACTCGGCTTATGAATGAATGTAAATATGCAGGTAATGCATGTTGGAGCTCTAATTCGGAAGACGGCAGTTTACATTTTTCCCCTTTGTTAGAATTTTTTCAATAATTTTTATGAGTTGGAGTTTTTGTACTCACGAAATTATACGAATTTTCCACATATAAGGGCTATAGTAGATTTGAATCCATTTACAAATTCGGGTTTCCTGTACATAAGGATTTTAGAAAATTTAAAAGATGACTATTCATGTGATCACAATTTTCAGTGATGAAATTTGATACCTATTTGAAATCTAATAATATTTATCTACATTTTCGACGTATCTACTTTCGAGAAAATAATATTTAAATTTTCACCTTTATATTGGAAAACTTCGCCCTATAAAATATAACTATTTCTTATCCAGTTTAATCCTCCTTTTCTATGTTACATGTTCTTCATTTTCGTCAGTCAGACCTGCTCTGCAGTGACGAAGTTGACCACTTGGGAGTTCCGTTTGCAGCCCATTTGTCACTGTCAGAGGAGACCGTGGCTGAGAGGGAAGCAGTTCATGTTGAAAAATATCACGAGAACACAATTGCTATTTTTTGCTGCTGTTTTATTTCCAAACAGAGGGCTTTGCGTATAGGGATTGTGGGAAAAGAAAGGGAATATTAGCCGGATTTATCTTGGCTTACCTACTTAGCTGAACTAACCCAAGATCCAACTTGAATACAAAGACAGTGTAACATATCTGTTGTGTCGGATTTGAAAGTGAAAGCAACCTTGAGAAAGTTTTGCTACCGTAATTTTTAGGACTGCTTAAATTGTAGATTTAAAAAAAGCAGTTACGGTTCGGTTCGGTAAAATTCGCTTCCAAATATAACAAAGCATGTTAAATTAAAATGGAAACCCGAAAGTTTCGAAATCTTATTCGCCATTGGCCATATGGTAATTTACTTATTTAGGTTTGCATATAATAACAGAGGGACTGCTCCTGGAAATTAGTATTACAAGTTGCAACTACAAACATTCCAAAGAGACTACAATGAATTATGAATGTGATTCTTTGGTTCCTTCTTTGAATACTCAACCTCAATGTCACTTCTTTAACTTTCCTAATTAGACCAAATGTAATATGTTCGTGTTCTAAGGATTAGGACAATACATTTTGCCTTGTGACGCAAACGGCAAAAGTCCTCATTTCTTCTAACGCCGCCTCTTGTAATGATTTCTTCCATGATATATTTTGATATAACATATATTCGAAGTGGAATGCCAATTTTCGCATCGTCATCTCGCCTCATTTAGATTCGACTAAATCCGGCGTGAACGACAACAACTAAACTCTTCCATTTAATTTCCAGTTCCAGGCTCAGGGATAATTAGCAACCCTAACTAGCTAGAATATACATGCAATATACATGAAACCTGTTCCTCCTCTTCCTCGTCGCCGTCATAAGCATGAGCATTCTCATAAAACCTTGCTCCATGGCAGTCTCTGCTAATTTACTCGGAGATATTCTCAGCTATAATTGGAGGCAGCGTTGGGGAATAAGAATGAAGCAATCTTTTATTATTCTACTAGATATCAGTTTGCCAAAAAAAATACATTTGCTATTCTACAAGCTCTGATGCCAAGTTGTAGAGTAGAATAAATGCATTTCAATGTGGTTGAGTGTGAGTCAGGCTGCAGTCGAGTTTCTTCCGATTTCATTTCCTCTCCCGTCCAAAAGTTATCGTAGAAGGAACCATGCAGTAGTAGGAAGGCGCAACGACTGGGCTAATTTACATACGAATTCAAATTACCTATCAACACGAAGTGTGACAGTTTAATCTGAGCCTGGGATGGCAATTGTAAAGACACATAAATGTCAGTAGCAGTGATGGCAATGGGATTGCGAATTGCATGCCACCACCGGAGTTGAAGTTGGGTTTTTGTTGGGAGTACAGTGATCGAGCTGGTGGTTGATTTAGTTTTGGCGTTAGGAATGAGAGGGGAGAATCTAATATGGGGTTTATTATTATTTCTCATGCAAATGTAATGAACTCTCCTGATAATAGGATGTGTGATGGTGTGTGCGATGCGATGTGCTATGTGGGATGATGGGGAGAAAAAGCAGGCTTATCAACATTTTCTTTTCAGCAGAAACACTTTAATGGAAGTACATGCCGGCATGGCAGTAAAATAAAAGTAGGTGAATTTGGCACATCTATTCCTAGTCAAAGAAAGTAGCTGGGAACTAAATTAATATAAAATAGTTTGGGCTTTCGTGCTTACTGGCGTGCACACGTGTGCAAAAAAGAGAAAGTAACACATAATAGGAAATGATAAGGAGAAAGTATGGGGATATGTGCATGGTTATGTAGTTATGTTACAGGGCCTCAAAAATGAGAATATGTTTTTGTTGAGTTCAACATTATTTTAGCATATAATCAGGGAAGAGAGAAAAATTGAGAAGGGAGGAGGGGGCATTGCGGCAACATGGGAAATGGAAATATGAAATGTTATAATGCAAGCGTTGGGGGGTTAGAGTTAGAATGTAATGTTGGTTGTTGAAGGAATAACAACAAGGTCATTTTACAAATGGATGCAAGTTAATTTCGTGTAGCATGGAAGTGTTGTTCACTGCTGGGAAAGGGAAATGCTAGCGTAGTGCAAATTTTGACAGCTTTGCTTAACGAGTCGCCAGTTTAATCATTTTCTATGTAATTCCATGCAGTTTACGAGCAGAATATTTATCTTTGCTTGAGGGGTGGTATGGGGCATGGGAAAGTAGGTAGCAGAACAGGGCCAGGAAGAATTGGAGGACTAAATGTGAGACAGCGTCAATTTGTTCATTACTTTTTGTTGAGCACGCAGATAGTGTACATCAACCTAGCTGGAGTTATCCCAAAATATAAAGAATATCTCGTAGAGGGTATTCACCGTCTTCATCGTCATATGTACATAATTCACAGTCTAAATTCGCTTTTACCTTTGAATTGAGTTGAGATGCTTTCCTTAGTTTAGCCTTTGCTAAATTGAGACAAGTGAATTGCTGAGCCAATAGTTGTATGAAGTCTGAAGATCGCAGTTCGTGTGTGGCAAGTGATGAACATCATGCAGTTCATGGTGAGTATCTACATGTAGTGCAATGTGCCACCTCGTCTTGGCTGGATGTATGGTTAAAAGTGACAGAAATTAGGAGGGTGGTAATGGGACATTAGAATTAAAAGAGCGGAAGTGACACTACTTGGGTGATCTATGTGATCATCCGATTTCCCTTTGAAATTATCTACCTTACGTATATGCAAAATTGCGACAGGGTTTTGTTGCCAGCTTCCTTTTAGAACTTAAAAACTTGGTGGATTGGCTCTGGTTGTGCACAAATGTGAGCATTCATTGTTAGCCCAGGACAGAGCAAATATTTTTAGATAAAAATGTTCAACGACCTTTCCTAACCCAATCCATCTGCAGATAGTTTAGCTCTGACTTGTGACTAATTAGCTTGATTTTAAGTAGTAGACGATGAAACCATTTGTATTTCAATCCGACTATCATCTTTCCAAGTTGGATTAAACAGCATAAGCTTATTCCAATGTTTATCAAAGGGTCTTGGCAGAGCTTTGCATTTTTGGAGATTATCCAAGAATTCCTCCCGCTTCCCTCCCTTATATATGCTAAACCACGGCAGTGGCAGACTGACTTTGCTGTGATCGATGATCGATCATTTCATTTCACTGTAAATGGTTTAAATTTATTCAGAGCAGACTTGCAGAGCCATTCATCCGATGTTATTGTAATGCCTACTTGCTGAAATGAGACGGGACTCTGGGATTGAAAGTTGAAGTACGTAATTGTATTTTTACACATGGCTTGTTTAATATTTCATGAGCAGATATCAGTTGCAGATCAGGTCATATTTGATATTGACCTTTTCAACATGTCAGCTTCACTGTGAAATATTTTGCAGATGCTCCCAAAAACTGTCCGAGTGGAACTGATGGGAACATCTAAGCATGAAGTGGAACGTAACGAGTTGGACAGTTTATTTTTTCCGCAGTAGAGAAACAACAAATTACCAAACAAATGAATTTACTGGGAGAACGGCTTTCGAATTTCGGAGAAAAAAACTACTTTTTGAATGTAAATGATGTAATTTATTCGAATAACAAACGAATAAATAAAAAAGCTTGTACTTTTCCCAGCTGCATTCCTATTATGATGAGGACATTGGTGTGAATTTTGCATAGACAATTCTTGATAGGACAACTCTGAAATGAATTCATTTATTTTTTGCTAACACATTGAAGTGAAGCTTTGTTCTTTCTGTAAAAAATAATTTGTACAAATAGCAAGTGCAAATTTTGGATTCATTCCAGCAGTTTAAATGGAAACCTGGTCTATAAATATATTTTTTGAATTAAAGTGAGTATAGTACTGCTAAATGTTTCAAAGTGAAATTTTTAGCCTAACCTAGTTCGTGGTTGAGGTTTTGGTTTTTTCAAGACTTCCTGCGAAACAAATCTTTCTTGAAACAATTACCACAACTAGCAAATGACTTATCGTTCAAATAGGGTCGCTCGCTATCACAAATATGCTTCAACATGATAATGATTATTTCAGTTTTTTGCATTTGTCGTGTTTTCTGTCTGGATACTGGATATATCTCAGGACGGAGTTCTGCTAAGTCCCTTCTAATTGCCAGATAAAATAGATTTATTTTTTGTTATTTTATCCTTTCAGAATCGAGAGCGTCCGAACAATGCCCATTTGTTGAAGGGAAATAAACATCACCTAAGTACATTGCACGCCATGATGCTCTCATCTTCTGCCTCGAAGCCACAAAAACTCTTCAGTGGGGTTCCTATAGGAGGAGGTAGAGGACTGTCAATCCCGCCTGTCGCCACGACTGGGGAAGGGCTTGTAATAACTTCGATGAGGACGACACCGTCGGAAGGTAGCCCTTCCCCCGAAGGTTGCAAGCCCACCGTCCAGTTTGCATCACTTTGTCACGAGGTGAACCAAATCCGGGAGGAGCACGCGGCAATCAAAGATAATTTATATAAGAAGGAAGGGGAACTGGATAGGACGAGGTCGGCACTCGAGAATATTGCAAAGGAGCGTGATTTTCTTAAACATAAGGTGAGTTTAAAAAAGCATGCTTTTATTCGAATTAGATCGTATGAAATAATATCAGAATTCAGTGATACACGTAAATCAGAAAACGATTTTATTTTCATCATTTCTTATATAGATACACGATAAAGAACCTGACCAAAGAACTGTAAACTATGTAAAACCATTCACAAAAATTAATTATTTGCAAAGTGAATATATTGCTTGAGTTGAGTTTGTCGGGTTTTGAGCCGGCTTCCAGCTAAACCGATGTCGTTCCCTTTCATCCGTTGGCAAATCAAAGTCCAGCTTGACTGGCCTCTCCCCAACCGTCCGGATGTATCCATTTGACACGTTGACATGGTGGGAGAACTGATTTCCAAATAGGAACAAGTCTGCTCATGCGATTTCACTGAGGATGTTGACTTGATTTGTGAACCCCTCAAACTCGATAGAGTTCCCTGTGGCTGTGACATTGACAATGTTGCAAATCCCTAAAATCACGATTTTGTGATGGGATCCACTTACATTAATCGTTTTATAGTCACATTCCATGATCAGTTGAATTGGATCGCCGGAAACATGGAACTGAGAAAATATCGAAACTTTATTCTTCGAAAAGTCGACTTTTTTTAGAAGTTTTTGCAAGATTAAAATATGTAATTTAATTGTATGCTTTATACCATGGAGGAAGACCTCTGAAAATTGTTTGTATTTATTAGTACTCAGCTCAACTGCGACCTAGGGGAAGAAGCTTTCCCTTTCATATCGATACCTTCCATTTAATTAAGAGAAATAAACTGGAAAAATTAGCGATTACTTTAAATGCAAAATTTAGAATTCCAAATATTTAAAATACAAAATCGTAAAGAAATGGATACAATTAAGATCACCAGCAGGACAGCAACATAAGGGTTAATTATTACAAAAAAAAGTTTGTAGTACATCCTAAGAGCTACCGATACTTTTTCTTTGCAGTTAGTTAGTTTAGTTTACCATGCCATAACCAAAGGGTAATAATATTTGAGGAAATTGCTCCTCGCTTCGAAATCTTTGTGTAGATAAATATACATTTATCATCATCATAACTAAAACCACATAAACATAGAAACACAGGAAACAAACATTGATGCAACTGTTTATCACATGCAGGTATCTGAGCTTGAACATCTCTTGAAGCAATCTCCCAAGCGCCTTCCACTGGACCATTCCACAATACCTGTGGATGACTCTGCTCCTGTGTGTAGAATCGCGGAAAGAGTGAAGCTCCATCGGCACGCGCTTTCCAACAGCAACAGTAGTGCAAACAGTCCTCACCATCAGATCAAATCAGGTAGTGGGAGTCATGGGGAGAGTCAAAGTCCTAGGGGAGGGACTAATGAACCGGACACGCATAATCGTCCTCATCATAATAACCAATCCTCCAATGCCAATAATCCTGGAAATGACTCCTCGCCTTCACCTGAAGCTCATCATCGGCGGTCCTCTCGACACAGCCGGAGTCATCATCGACACCATAGCGGGAGCCACAATAATCATAACAACCATCATTCCAGAAACCACTCCTCCATGCACCCGTCACCCCCTCATCATCTCCCAACAAAGGAATCTTCACACTTCGGATTGACTGGAGCGGATCTCATGCTTATTGGATCAGCCTGTTCCACACGCGTCGTGGAGCATCTGGTCCAGCCCATTAAGATCGAGTCAGGACTGAGAGAGATGCAACATAGCCTGAATCAGAATGGTGGCAGCCCAATGAACGAGGAAAAGCTTCGGGAATTTGAGATCGAAACGGAAAGACTGAGCAGTAAAATTGAGCATTTGAGGAGCCAAAATGATGTCCTTCAACTGAATCTGGAAGACGCCAAAAGTCACGCCGACAGATTGACTGTGCTCCTGGGGAAGTATGAGTCTAATAATGTGGCTCTGCAGCTGGCTGTTGGCTACAGGTACGGTGGAAATAAAAATATAGTACATTTAACATGTTTGTTTCAAATTATCGTACAAGGGTTACTGCTTTATTGTTCGAATAAATGCTGTTTTGACTAGTTTAGATGACAGGCATATGGATGAGAATTTAATTTTTGTACCGGGGTAGGTGTGAATTTTTATGGGAATGATTTAAATTTATTATACCCCCTTTGAAGGAAATGACTTAAAAATACTATTAAAAACCCCTATTTTGCCGTTCTCGTTGCGACAAGGTAATTTCACGTTGCATGACATAGTGCGTGTCGGAAGTTTGTTTGACTGTAAATTACCATAATTATGCAATACGGAGTGCAGTGCCGTATTGGGTATAGATGTACCTACACCATTCCATAACAAAATACAGCGCTATAAAGTTTTCATTTCTTGTAAAATGCGTTTATTATGTAATATGGGGTCGCACATGAATATATATGGCAAAATTGTCAATTTTTCAATGCAAATTAATGTATTATGTATTCCTCTCCGTTGATGAAATCTTTATACGATTATTATGGGCAGTCAGGAAGTAAAATAGCAAGATTTTATGGAAGATTCTCTTTTATATGCAACGAACGAATGAACCCGCTTGGGCAAACTTGGAATTTTCAGAAATAGTCAGAATACTCATGAGCAAAGATATATAATTAGTACCTCTATGCTTATGACTCCCGTGGAATTGCGCGCAATTGAGCTATAGCTAATGAAATTCAATATTATAGGGTTGTTTTTCGGTTATTCTTCAAGTAATTTTGTAAATACTAAATACAGAAGAGGCTAAAAGAGGACTGGAAAATTAACTCGTTTTAATACATATGAGAAACCTCGACTGTCAATGGGACGTTTATTCTTGAGCACTTGAAGAAGCATCCTGCTATTTCCAGCAATTAAGAAAAATCTCAGATTTTGTTATCTTTTGTGTTTGCTGTTCGCATCAGCAATTTTTTGCCCGCGACCGGCAATAACATTCCATTCATATTCCAGATCACGTCGATCACACTCAACCCCGGCCAATGTTAAGTACTCTACCTAAATTTTTTCACTAAATTCTACCGCAGACATTAAAACTCACTTTTATAGTGAACCCCTTTACTCATTCATGTATCCAACTAATGTAAGTCGCAGTAAGATAAACATTTCGAATTTAAAGTACCTTCCCATCTAAAATGGCTGAACAATATCTCATAAAGACGCTATATATATATATTTATTTTACTAATTCGAACTTAAATCCGCTCTTGTAAATGTTGGCTGTTAACATTGATTAGACTCACTTATTGGAAGTGCTGTATAACCGGATATGTTGTTTGTACGTGTTGTTGTACGCTAAAAGAGTATCATTTTATTAGGATGTCTCCTTCCGCTTCGCAATCCCATCCCATTTAGATCTCCGTTTTGTCGGATTTGATTAGAAAAATCCATTTGTTTCTGGGACTGAAATCCAAACCCATCTATTATTATTATTATTATACGGACGGTTTATAGACAATCGTTTATCTTCTATTTCCCTCAGTCCTGAAAGTAAATCTTAACGTCTTGAGATCTTCTGTAGAGAGATAAGTCTTTTAGATATCGACATGAATAAAATATTGCAAGATGAAGTGGATAAGATATAATCTCAATTGCTTAGGTCCATTTTGGAATCGGGTTCTTTCAGACAGGTTTACTTTTCTGTATCAAAGACACTAATGCAGAACTTTGCGGAATCCTGGAAAATGGATTTGGATTTATCCAACGCAAAACTCACAAGGAAGGTTTATCAATTGATATGCCCCTATTGCCATTAAAATCAAGGAGTTATACTAATTCGCGCATGCGGAAAGAAAACGATCATGATACACTTTTCCCAGTATTGGCTACTAATTTTTCATTTGTGGAGTGGGTACCTAGGTTGGGATTGGGATAATCTTGACAAACATGCAGTAAACCTAAACTGGTACAATTTGACTTGACCTAAAAAGAACTTCTTGGTATTTTAACGCACTAATAATGTGAAAAGTCGTGTCCGCACTTACATACGTCTTTGGGCATCAACACATATAATACCATAAACTATATTTTTTTCCATTCAGGAATACTAATTGATAGGCAGTCCTTGTTAGTCGAGCTTTCTTCACAGTGAACATGTTGCCGTTATCGATAAAAATAGGAATGTTGCAAAAACTGGCATCTCTGCAATATCCTTCCAATCATTGTCCAAAGTTAATGGAAAAATGTTTATATGTAACACTTGTGAGTAGTGAGTATACTATTGTGGAAAAATATATTTAGGAAAGAAATATGATAAAGGAAAATGAAGTTTTCGTTCCTCGCCAACCTGACAGTTCATTCGGTGACCCATCCCCTACAACTTACTTTGATTAAGAGTCAGTTGACTGGAAAAAAGTTTTATGTTCTTTGTAGGCCAAAGATTTAAGAATTATAAGCTATGGTCACTGTTCATGTCCGTGGTTCCATATTTTAGACTTTTGTCCCTTTCTTTTCCGTTCCGGAAAGGATAACCAGAACCAGATAAGCTCGAGGCGATGGGATAAAGGACGCGAAATTGCTGTCCCGAGGCAACAGTTGAATGAGATAAACAGCCTGGGTAAAGAAAAAAGGAAGCTGCTGTGATATTGGCGTAGTAGCCTACTTATTCCACTAAATCATCCAATATAGGTATTTATCTTTCTCCTGCCCCCAATTTATAAGGTTTTATCTGGGAAGGGACACATTCCGCTGGATAATGCAGAGTGGCAAGTTAAGGATGACCAGTTATTTCAATAACGTGTCCCATATTTTATCGAGAATTAGGGAATGGAGTCTTAAGCATTTTTGCACGATATAGAACTAATGGTAAAGTTTGCGTGAGCATATGCAAGCAAGGTTCATTTGGTGAGGGATTCCTACCGACAAAATACCATAAGCTCCATATTCCATACCCATGGACGTTGATAAGCCAAACTTATTGACATAAATCATTCCCTGCCATTATTCATACCAAATTGTATGTAATAAATTGCTTTCATTTTGCATGCCCTTGGATATACTAGATCAATATGTATCTTGTAACATTGTATGCCAATGACAAAAGATAAGTACACTGTTATGCTCCAGCTCAAGACAGTTTAACCTGTGTAGTTGTCCGAATAAGTTGAAGAACTTCTTATATCTGTACAACGCCAAGAGCATATCGAAAATTCCTCCTTCGTCCCTTTCGCACTTCTCTGGCAGACGATTTGAGCATATCACCAGCACGCTGCTTCTGGCAAAAGCAATAACCCCAAAGAAAAGGAGGAAAAGTCAAGTGAGAATGGGACTATTAATCATTTGTAAACGGAAGGAATGGGGGAAGGGGACTAGGAAAGCAGAAATAGCCTTTTTCTTATATCAGTCCCCGTATCGAAATTGGAAAGGGGAAATCTTATAGTCCCCCATGCACATATTGCGTCCTTCCCAACGCCCCCAGAGAGAAAGGAAGAAAATAGATGCTGAAAAAGAGGAGAGAGCACAGAACAAAATGATGGTGCTCAATTTCTGTGAAAAGACTTGTGCAAACTCTTCAAAACTAAACGGAGGAGGGAAATGTACTAAAAGTGTGCTTATTGCTAGATATATTAGATACATATGTAGGTGGCTTTGCTCCTTGGCTTGTTGGCTGGCAGAAGAGCCATATAAATGATGTGTGACAGTGACAGGTTTCCACTTCATTTTATGCATATTCCCCCACGACGACGGCTCACAACAAGAGAGAAAGAAAGGAAAGGAAGAGAAAGTGAAAGTGGAAAGGAAACTGCATCATTTTGCGTAGTACAACAGCCAAGTCGTCTCACGCATAGGTATACTCACCTGTAAATCAGGAACTGAGATGCTTTCCCTTTCTCGATTCCTGAAGAGGGGGAAATGAAGTTTAACTGGGTTTCCGTTTTTCCCAGACTAACTTTCTTTTCTTCTTCCGTTTCAATCCCTGTCTTTGGAATGTGAAAATGGAGTGGGCAGGGGACTATTGGGGACTATAATCCTGCCTTGCCAAAGAGGTTAAAACTAGCTGATTTTTATCCTTTTCCATTCCCATTATTATGTAAACGACGGGTTGCATTTTTTTATTTTTCAGGATTGGATTGCTTTCACAAGTGTGAAAGTAGAAATCAGGATATAATTTTATTCTCAAGAAAGTTTTTATTATTTTAACATGCTCAAGATCAAATTGCAATTTGAGTCGTAATGAGAGCGGGACTGAACTTCTATTACCTATTGAAACTTTCTCCTTCATTTTCATTACTACCTACCCCATACTGTAGGCAACACTACTTCTTTGGCCTTTTTTCTTTTGAAAAAGTTTAGTTCATCTAAAGTACTTCAAAGCCAAATCATCATACTTCGATAATAAAGTATCCTAATTTCTCACGGAGACGTATGACTTCAAGATGTTATCCACGTAAAGAGAAAGTTGTTTGCCTGGAACCAATTTTTTAACAAGTCAGGTGCTCTTTATTGAAGAGAGCAAGCAGCAAGTGTTATAAAGTAGGGAGGAGGAGAAGAAATGGAGTGGAAGTTATGATAGGGACTAATAAGTAGAAAGTTGAAGGGAAACTGAATGAGCAGACGAGTAAAGCAAGTCTTGCATGTAACGAGTGCATATCATGAGAAAAATTGTTGTAGTAGTAGGAATAAGAACTCGTTTTTATAATGACGCTTGGTCTTTTGTCAGAGATGAATTTTTATAAAGTCTCTTTCCTTTCAGAGCCCCAGTCGAGCTGTAAAGATGGTTTATGCGTTTGGCCTTTTTGTAGTATCCGGCTAATTTTTCTAATGGTGCATTGCAGCGTGTTCCATTCCTATGATTAAACTTCTGGTGCGTTCCCATTATTAAGGAAAGCTTAAAATGTTACTCGATATTTTATTGCCTGGAATTAGTTATGATGAGGTGAGAGTGTTGAATACAAATTAGTCTCATTTGATATTTGCATATATGCTTTACCGAGAGTTTCCTTTGAGAAAGGAAACCTACTCGGGGTCAGACTAGCTGAATTCCATGAACCTGATTTAGGAGTGGGTCGGATTTCATTCCAAGAAAAATATAAATGAATTTGTAGCATGAACAAATGTCGCATTAATAATGGTAAAGGCCAGGAAATAGAGTGTAAATAATTGAGTGTGCCTTTAAAATAAAAACTAATTTCCTTTTCTGTTCCTTGCAGTGATCACACAATCGAAGCTTACGACATCCTTGTCGCCCTACTTGAAAGCGAGTTGGGTCAACTATTAGCAAACCTCCGAGCCACTAGGATCGGAGCTAATTCCCTTCTACGGGACGAGTCCCCGGAGGATATTAATGGTTCAGGATTTACTACAAAAACGACAAGTTTCAACAGTGCACTTTCATCGCCCATCATCAGCCACACTCCCACTTGTTCCACGGGTAATCAAGCCATCCAGCCCGGTTCAATTAGTTGGAACTCAGGGAACAATAACAATAGCAATGACAACTCTCCAACTGGAGAGCACTCGAAACCATCAGTTCCTTCAACAACATCACATGGCCCTCAGACGTCAAAGGATAACCTCAATAATGCAAATGGCGGTACGACCACCACCACAACGGCAACATTGATTGTAGCCACTTCGGCAACTACGACGACAACCCTGGCTGTGTCCCCTTCCCTGGCTCCAACTGCTTTCACCACTCAGGAGGAGATGGACACCAGAGCCCTGATTGAGAGAGCCAATGAGAACCGACGGACTGCAGAGAATGCCGCTCGTGTCCTACTCTCCCGTTTTTTGATGGAGTCTCCGGGCTCGGAAAATAACAATAGTTTGGTAGCCCTTCCTGGGGGGACGGGAGGAGATAATCACAATCCCAACAGTCATCCTTATCAGCAATACCACCATCAACATAATAATCATCACAATCATCATCAAGAGCATGTGCTGCCGTGGGAGGAAACTTCTTCCTGTAGCCAAACGCTCAGGTCTGTAAAGAGTAGAAAAGTCAAGTTATTGAATCGACACTCTGTTTTTATTTAACTTCAAAATGGAACAAAATCTCCAGGACTATGCTTACAAAATCATATCAGTAATATACGTACCAGATATAATATAGTATTATGGTAGCTGTAGGAGGATAATAGGATTATCCATCTATTTAGGAATACATGGTACGTATTTATGTGCATACGAGTAAGATAAACTATATACTCACTCATTCAACTCCCTTGCCCTGTGGCATGTACTGCTTTATTCCAGGCTGATAAAAGGTCAGAGCTCTGTTTTCATTTCCTTTTAACTACTCGGGAATCCTTCCAAGTTTCATCCTCTATTTGACAACAAAGTATTTTCAGGTTGTTTGGCATTTCTATAGACAAAACCGATTATCGCTCATCAACTTGGGATGGTGTACCAAGTATTAAAAACAGACGTAACGGATAAGGTTGATCATAATTCAAGTATCACTATACATAATTGACTTTAGTTAAGTTCGCAGATCCCTGAAGCTAGAAAAATGAAAATACAAAAGCTTGAAATGCTAGGAACAGAAAGCTTTATATTATATGGTGGGGTAATATGATACGATGAATTACCTACCTCCTCCGGAACGTCATTCCAAATTCCAAAATGACAAAGAAGCGATGGGGAAAATAATGAAAAGCTTATTACAAGAGCAGGCCCAGTAGACAACAACCCACTTCACTTCCTGATATTGGAATTATAAATGTGGAGGGGCTGATGCTAATTACATTTTATATGCATAATGTTTAAAACGAACGGAACTTCTTTTTTTAGCTGTGCTTACTTTCTCTTTCCATTCACATTGCTTTGCTTTTACTGCTTCTTTCCGCTCGTGGTATTTCGTCTCTCGGTTATGCTATGGGTAGCAGTTACAGGCTCCGGCCCATTATGACCAAGGATTGGTGTCTTCGGTGATATAAAAATGAGCCATTATCGTTCATGGAAAAAATTGGGAAAGAAACTGGAGAATGGAAAGGAAGTAACGGACAGAGAATGAAAGCGGTTGTGTTGTGGGCTGGTGATCCATCACGGTTCATGAGCTGTAAGGCGCAATTAGATAGGTATTATTATCATGATGCATTTATCTGGGCCTGGATCCATCTTCCATTTATTTTAGATTTTAATCATTTTTCATCGGAATAAATGAATACTTCCTTTGTGAAATCCTCCCTTGGAATTTGCTTCATGAATATTGCATGCTCACGATATGATAAGTGTTGGAACTCGGGGGGATACATTATGTATTTTGGGGTAAACTGGAACACGGGCAGGTACCTACTGCCTTCATAATAATCTACATAAAACCACCTAGGTATTTAAAGTTTGGAAATAATGGCGGAGCCGGAGCACAAAAGTTAATATCTCTGGAATGAGAAATACATAGTCGTCAGTTTAATCATAAATTATGACAGGAAAAGGAAGCATTTTTATGGCTTTTATGGGGAAAGAGGTTAGCTCGCTTCCGCCTCAGAATTGCTCATTTTCCTTTTTTTACTGTAAATTGGATCCGTTTCCAAAATTATATGTCATTTAGAAAATAGCCGGGTTCGTTCCTTTTAATCGGAAAATGTAAAAGTTTTTATTCGCCCGCATTAGCCTTTCTAAAAATGAACCCGTCAAAATGAATAAATGAAGATACGATTATGGGTCCTGATAGATAGATACATAGATATAGGGAGATAGATGGTAGCAAAATCAATAACAAAGACGGACGATTTTTTTTTGTAAAAAGGCAATTTCGTATTCCAAACCAGTTCAAATGAATGGGCTTGGCGGAAGGGGTGGCAGGTGGGGTCTTACCGAACGGGAATTCATAGACCAGACTTTGACGCTGACAATAAGACAAGGCAAGACAAAAGTTTCGAAATAGTTTTGACAAAAAGGAAAGAAATGAAGAAAATAATGTTGGATGAGGGAATTGAAACCTATCCCATTTCTCCTTATTTCAACTTATGATCAGTCCCTCGCTAACTAGTGCTGCAAATAAACTTTTATAATTTTTTCATGCACCCTTGTCTTCTCTTTTAATAAAAGCAGTAACTCTTGGAAGAGATAAGATAATCGCAGATATGATGATATGAGTTAGATTGTCATTGTGACTGATGTTTTTGAGGGAAGGGCGAACGTGGTTATATTCCAAGTGAATAATCAAGAATTAGTGCTTTTGTCCCGTTGTCTCTTTTGCTTATAGTTAAACATTTCTTGGGAAGTTCCAGCTATATTTTTATGAACTGGAAAAGTTTTACTTTCCCTCGTCATTGTCAATTCCGTTTCATATATAAAGCTACATTCCGTTGCGACTCGCAACTTGCGAGCAGCTAGTTTCTTTAAAAAGAATAATATGGTTTTGTGTGGGTAGGGCAAAAAGTATTTTCAGCTTCTACCTGAAGAAACTTGAAGAGTGTACGAATAGGTATATTGTAGTTTTCATGTCATCATCGCCGTTATTACTGAAGCTAGAAGCTAAAATTATCCATGAGTGAATGAGTGATATGTGTATTTGCTGCCCAACCAAAAGGGTAGGGATGGACAGAGCCCGGTATCTTTTTAAAAAAGATACAGATACAGATACAAGATATAGATACAGATACTATCTGTATCTGTATCTAGATACTTTGGTTTTTTG
>JAQIXQ010000643.1:0-23616 GCA_034700485.1 Pseudosinella alba
CCAAATATATGACTTTATAAAGCAAAACATGACAAGGTTATAGGTAAGCTATCTATATGTTGCAGCATACTGCATTCGAGCAGGAGGGCACATTTTAATTTGCGCAATCAAGCTGGAAAATTAAGGGAATTTGATTTTGCACTGGAGCACAATCTGCTTGCCAAAATTTAAACAATGACGAGGCAACTTACCTGTTGACGGATTGCGTAATTCCTTCGCAAATTTAATATAATATGGCATACATTCGGCATAAACTATACACTTGACAATTACATATCAATGGGACAAACGACGATAAGTGTTGCTAAGTTTACCCAATCTATACCGATCAAAGTCAAGTCATTATGGACATAACTGTCTGGCAGCCATTTACTCAAGCAAATTGGAAGGGAAACAATTTCAGGTAGACAATTCTCAATGGGCTCTCTTCTAAATCAAATCCCTAATCACATGTAGTCATATGATAATACTCAAAACTCAATTGGATAGGGTAGACATATTTAACTTGTCCATTACATACAACAAAAAAGATTGAGATAATTTAGTCCAATTGAATCACTCAACATCGGGCAGAGCAGCTCCATCCATCCCATCCATCCCAGGCAAAGAGAAGTACTATAGTTTATAATAATACAAAAATATCTGCAACTAAAGATGGGCACAAAATATAAAGGCTTTCTGGGGCTCATCTCCCTTCTGCTCGTCTTATCATGTCAACTTACTTCATCAACCGGAACTACTGAAGCTACTGAAACTGCCGAAACTACAGAAACCACCGAAATTCCCGAACCTATTCTAATGACAGAACCTGCCAATATCGTCTTCTTCTTCGGGGTATCCTCATACAGCCACCGGATTCCAGCATGGCCACTGGTGGAGGCCCTGGCAGACAAAGGTCACAACACCACATTTATCTCACCATATCCCGCCAAGAATCCGCATCCGAAGGTATTCGACTACGTTCCCAGGGCACTGGTAGAATTCCTTTCAAGCATGGAGGAAATCGAAACTGTCTTTGATAACCGCAAACAAGGCAACGTCCAACAAGGTTGGTTAAATCTGCCCATGTTAGGACTAATGGCTTGTGAGGAACTATACAAGGACCCCGAATACATCAACTGGGTCAAGTCATCGAAGGTGGACCTCGTCGTCATCGATGGGATATTTAACGACTGCGCTTTGGGTATGGCTCATTACTGGGGTGCCAAGGTGATCACCTTCCAGACAACCTCGCCCTTCACCTTCCTTTCAGAAGCCACAGGGATGCCGGATGAAACCTCATCCATTCCCAATATGGAGCTGTTCTATCCAGTTGGGATGAGCTTCACCCAGCGCCTCAAAAATGCGTTGCTTCCCATAGCTTGGGATTACTATCGGAGGTGGATGTACTTCCCCAAACTGGAAAAGTTAACCAAGTCGAAATTGGGCTTGGATGAGTTGCCAAATTTCGAAGACATCCAGATGAAGAGTTCCTTATCATTTGTTAATACATATTATGCTGAGGAATTCCCAAGGTCACTACCACCCAATGTGATTCCTGTCGGTGGGATTGCGATAACGGAAAAGAGGAAGCCCCTTCCTAAAGTAAATAAATATAGTTGACTACAACGCTGGACATGCTAATATTTATTTTAAAATAAATTTATAAATTCACAGGATCTGGAAGAATTTCTTGACAAGGGAAACACGTCAATCTACATGAGCTTCGGTACATACGGCGACTTTTTCCAAATGGACAAGTCTACCCAACAAGTCTTTATTCAAACAATGAATAAGTTTCCTGATATCCAGTTCGTGTGGAAAATTGGGAATGACTCATTCGCAAGCCAACTGCCTCACGGCAATGTGTACATGGCCAAGTGGATGCCACAGCAAGACATTCTTGGTAACCAACTTTAAACCTTAAAAAAATATACCTACGATACAATCCCCCAAAAAATCCTTCTTGTAAGACTACTTATATAATACTTCCACTTAAGCCATACATGCTAAAATATTAAGTGAATCATCTTTATAATATGTCAAGGTGACGCCATGGCTAAATATTTAATATGCTAATTTTCTCTCAATTAAGCTCATCGCAAAATCCGGGCCTTCATCACCCACTCTGGTCTGATGAGCATCCAAGAAGCTGTCTTTAATTCAGTCCCTTTGATCAGCTTCCCAATCTTTGCGGAGCAGGACTATAACGCGGAGCGAATTCACCGGAAAGAGATCGGGATCCGACTTGAGATAAATACGGTCACTCAGGCAGAGCTGGAGGGGGCCATTAATAGTATCCTGACTGAGAAAAAGTAAATTAAGTCATGGTTTAAGAGGACCACTAAATTATGTTGTGCTGAATGTGTTATGTTTTTAATTTCTTTTAACGTAAATAAAAGGTACCGGAGAAACATGTGGCGGACCTCGAAGCTCTTCTGCGAACGTCCCCGAAGGCCCCTGGACACTGCCTTGTGGTGGACTGAGTTCGTCCTCCGACACAGTCACGAAGAGTTGTCTGCCTTGCGACCCTTAAGCGTGGCTCAACCCTGGTGGAAGCGAAGGCAGTTGGATGTTTGGGCAGCAATCATTTCACTAATTGTGTCAAGTCTTGGAGTCATACTTTTTATTACTTTTAATGTACTTAAGTGTGCATGTGCTAAGAAGGACACATCAGTCAATAGGAAGAAGAAGACGCAATAATTGTATAAACAATGTGCAATGACTAATGTTATACCGATTGCTTGTTTCATTATTACGTATCTAATCTGGAAATTGCTCTGCCAAATATAGAAATAAATAAAATTCAAATAGGTCTAAGTTGGCATTGCTATCCATCAAAGATCAATATCACGAATAAATATGCCATTTACCATCAACATAATCAGCGCTCCCCTGTTCCAAGCGGACTGTGCTCAGACAAAAAAAAATCATATGCATATAAAAGACGTGCTCTACACACAATGATATACCTACATGATTCCAGTGTAAAATTGCCAAAGGTCATTATTAACTCAAAAATTGGGAGTGGATATGATTCCATATAGCAAAATTGGCAATGTGCAATACAGCACTGCAGCATCCAGATAACTATATTCCAGTATAGCAGTATAGGCGAGTTTAGATCAGAGGTTGGAAGACCGCATATGAATTAGGATTGCAAACCCATTCCATTTAATATATCAATATATGTTTGTCATTTGCCTAGTCGGCATCACATCACCCTTCCAAATAAATGAAAACACTTTAACCTTCACCAGACTCACCAGTTGGTTTATCTGGAAAGTTGTGATGAAATGTGTTATGGAGACATTTAGATAATTAAACTGGATGGGAACAAGCATCAAAATCAAGTTCAGGCGGGGCTCCGCACTCAAGTTGGGGAGCAATTCAGACATTAATTGTGCTTAAATCGGTTATAGAGGTTATCATTTGTTATAAATATAGGCACGCACAGCTCATCATATAATTTATAATATTAGTCTCGTCCAGAAACGAAAAATAATTTTAAAATGAACAAAAAATCTGGATGGCTTCTGGGAATAATATTCCTACTGGAAGTGTTGTCATTCCCAATGATTCCAACAACCACTATATTTTTTTTTGCTTGTTAACTTAATTTTTGTCACCAAAAAAATATTTTGCACATTTTCATTGCGTCATATAATTTCATACAACTTCCCAGCATGCACCAAACAATGAGTTACTATAGGTATATACTATATACTATCTATATCATATATGAGCTAGTAGGCTTTCTCACATCCTGAGCCTGTGACACGACTGCCGATTGTGTATTATACTTAGGTATAAGAATACCATGTATTTTTTTATCCAGTGTTTGCCTAAAATCTAGCTCAGAGAACAACAAACACTTTCCCCGTGTACTTCCCATCCCTTTTCTGAGCCAACTTTTCCTTAGGAAGGAAAGGGAGTAACTTATATGGTGGAATAGGGGAAAACCTACTCACACATGTTTTCACTCATCCCATCATTGTTATCATAACTCTATTTTTCCTCCTCACTTGTTATCCCAATCCTAATTAAATTTTCGTGTGTTAATTGCCTGTCCAAATTGACAATATTGTTAAACTTGAAATTTAGGATAATGATAACGCTATTTTCAAAAATTTGCAAATGGACCGAGTCAGATTTTTTTTCTTGTCCTGAAGTTAAATTAATATCTCCATCTAATTCCATAATTTAACAGGATTATAATACTTGCAAAGTTTATACATATTCATATCATATTGCCAATTATTGGACATGGCCAAGTCCATTTGGGGAAGGGGGGCTGAAATGGCCCCATATTTGGATGTGGTAAGTGAATTTTCTGTCCAGTTTTAAAAATAAATAAAATCATTTTTAATTTAATTAAGGCTTAATCCTAATTGTGAAATTCTTTACTAAATCCCAGTTGCTAACATGTTACTCAGCATATACGTTCCTTTTAACAATCCTGGAGAACTTGTCAGATCCAGCAAGGAAGTTAAAGTCAACTCCCACCTTTATTGATTTGCTACAAAGTGAGTGTTACAAATTGACATAGCAAAAGTGACACGAGTATTTTTTTAAAACCTGGCACCTAATTTGTTATGAATCATTTGAAATGCTAATTGTAATTATGTTCTGTTGCAGTAACCGATCTCGACGCTAAGCTGATGATCCCCGTCTTTTTTATGATCTCTGTCACATTAGTCCTCTTCATTGTGCAGCTCTATGCAGCCTTGAATTTTCTACGGGTTGCAACTAAAATGGTAAGTTTAATTTCAATCAGTTAAACTTAAGCTAGCTTGCATTTCACCCAAGCCAAATTCATTTGCACTTTTACCGTTGACTAACTGTGAACTGTTTGTAGGATCCTAATCGGGATGTAAGCCAACAATTGAAATTGTGCAAAATATGGATCGCAATCTGCGGCACCCTCATGGTCACTGAACAAGTGGGCTACTTCTTATTTGGAAAGTATACCCCATTTTGCTACAATTATAGGCTGATCGGAAGAGTCTTCCTGATTTACGTGGTCCATAAGTTCATGGAGGAGCTGAAGGTTTCCAGGCAACAGTCATAATCCATCGATGAAAGATAGAATCGGAAGATTTATTTTAGTGGCGGTCAAATTGTGCACGGTTGGGAACGGAGGTTTTTTTACACAATTTTCTAACTGATTTTGATGTTATGTAACTAATCAAAATGTATGGGAAAACTAGCTTATGGTAATTAGAAATTATAATACAAGCAGAGGGTGATTTTTTTTTCTAGTGGCGCATTAGCCTAGAAAGATAATTTTATTTGGCAAGAAAGGAATTTCATCAACATGAAAGATAATTTTATTTTCTAATTGGCTACCTATGTTGAATTTAAATTGAAATATTGAATATACAAAGCGATGGAATCATATTATTTAGAATTATTTATTTATGTCAATAAATTAAATACTTGCAAAAAAGTATTATGGGATTTGATTTAACATGTCTAGAGGAAAAGTAGAGAAGTGTTCGTTATCACTTTCCCCTATCTATATATCACTATCACCTATCCATTAATTTCTGTAACCAGAAATCACTTAAGGAAATACCCAGCCAAGCAAGTCAAGCACGAGATGAAAATACCGCCGGAGAAAACCACAAAAACTACGACAATGTTCCCATCCAATGAAGCCGGAAATGGCTCCTCCCCATTTATTCCATCCCCTGGGGGGGATGACTTTCCAGACTGGGAAAGGGAGTACATTTCCCTAAACAGCCCATTCCACCTCTCCACAATCCCTGATTCCTTCATTTTCCCAATATGCTTGATTATCAAGGCTGGGATTAGCCCTCCGATGTGATAGCCCACGCTGGTCTGAACAAATAGTTCGAAACCGATGCTGTCCCGCTTCTTCCCTAACTGCCGGGCACATTCCCTGGAGCGTGGGACAGGAAGTAATAGAGCTGTCCTGGTACATGCCAACAGTTCCTTTCGCAAAGTGGAAATATTCTAGATTTTTTATGCTTTTTTGCCTGCACGATCACATGATCTTCATATTATGCTACTAAATGCATTCATTCATTTATTATGCTATTATTACTTGATAAATTATGTTGCATGATGCTTCAATGAAATAATTAAGAAGATAACGAGTTTGTATATAAGAAAGACATATTACATCAAATGTTATTTATTCCATCATCTTATTTATTAAAGAACTTATTCCATCTTTAATCATCAAATCGAATTAATTCTTATATGCAGTATTTAATTAGTCTCAGTTTCAGTAGTATTTTTTTTTACTAAAAATAAACTGAAGTAACAATAAAATAAAAATATCAGTAAGCATGATTAAGATATTAAAATATAGAACATGTAATTAATCAATAAATATAAATATGTAATGAGTACTAATAATTATAAATTTTGTGCTACATTCTCACAAAAGAAAAGTTTACATGATTGTACATTGATATGCAGAAATAAGCATCAAGTCCACAATATATCGAAACATTGCACCAAGTCATCAATTTCCATGATGGAACATTTACTCTTGATCATTTTCAGCTTAAGCTTCTTTTCATAATCCTCTCTCGTTATGACGAAATGTGCTCGGTGTCCGGTTTTCTTAATCCAACTATAAACATTTATTGCTTTCAAATTTGGAAGTAGTACATCCCACAATAAACCACAACCAGAACTAAACAAACCAAAAGATTTTGAATGTGGAAAACAAACTTTAATATACTCCAATGCTGGAAGAGCAGCCAAAAGACCAGGGTAAAGTGCAAGCGAGCTGTCGCACATATCAATTCGTTTCACCGATGGCAATTGCACATTAGGTAATTGATTATCAGTCAAGGGAATACAAGTTCCTTTCCTTAAAAAACAAGCGTAAGAGTCATATATGAATAGCTCTTCTAGCAATACAAATTTGGTAAGTGTTTTAAATAGTAGACTTGAGTGGATCTGTGCTGTATTTTTGAAATTGCGGACGTCAAGTGAAATCAGATTAATGTGTGCAGAACGGAGTGAGTCGAATACTGCCCTTACAGCCTCTTCATTTCCTTCAATCAAACTAAATGATGTCAGGGAAGGTAGAGATGATCCCCATTCCTCCAACCAAAAGTCAATATGAATTACTAGGTGTTTGAGTTGGGAACTAAAGTGGGAAACAAGCTGTCTGGTCAATTCGGAAGGGACATTCGTTCCCCATACCTCAATTGCCAACAAGTGTGGCAGTACCGGAAGCCCTCTTATGAGCCCTGCTACAAAGCCTGGGGGTGTAATTCTATTACGATACCCAATTGTGCCAATTCCGATAGTTCCAATCCGGATATACTTTAGGTTAGGGGTTTGATGGAGTATTCCAGTAACATACCTAGACATTGCTACAACATTTCCATACTCTCCATTCAGATCGAGAAAATGAAGTTGGTTTCCAAAATTCTCAATCAGTAAGTTTGACAGGTCACAGTAGGTTGTTGCATCGCCGCCATGCTCCCCTTCCAATTCAACAGCGTCCGGTAGAAGCATTAACAGTCTAGTAAAAAACGTATCCCTTCCCGTGGCACCACTGAGCTCACTCCATTGAGATGTGAATTGGCGTAGGTCCTCCTCCAAGGTCAGGTCACGGATGTTTCCAAATAGCTGCTGTGCAGAATAGGATATTATGGGGATATGGGCTACTCTTGGGTCCAGTACTTGTCCTGTCCGCCTTGCCGCTTCCGGATGGTTCTGTATAAAATTATCTATTGCTTTTCGCCATCGCCGACAAACTAGCCGTAAGGATCGATTCACAATTTGGTCGAATATTTGTTCGCAAATTCCTTGGATCGCCTGAACAACAAAATGTAGAACATTAATTATTAGCAAATGCATTAGCTTGATATATGTATGATATATATTCTGTGATATATGAACATTGACACAGTGTAAGATGTTAAATGCACGTAACGTAATACTACATAATTTCTTTATTTATGTAAATAACTTGCCTTCTCAAAAAACCAATATGAGAATTTGCTCCTCAGGGTTGGCTCGTTAAACAGGTCAGGGTACGTTATCATCAAATTATGGATATCATCAGCATTTTCCAGTTTATCCAAAATCGCCTCCCAAATCTGAATTTAAATTTTAAAAAAAATTCGTGTGTCGTCAGTTAGTAAAAAAAACATTTCTTACTAATGTATTTGTGTACAACTGCAAAACTACATTGATTAATTAAATATCAAAATACAAAAACTCACCTCAAGCGGAAATAGTGTCAGTGCCATGTTTGGACAGTTTGTTTCTCAACTGTGCAAACAAAAAATTACGAGAGTACTTCTAATTTGAGCTAAATCTTGCGATCATGATACGCCTGATTGTAGACACAGACACTAAAATATGTACTAAAAGTTCTCTCTAAATATATATTTCCGAGTCTGAAATTTTTCGTGGTTCTATTTTTTAATTTTGAATAAATTTCATTTAAATTGTACTTTCGTGCTTCCTTGTCTTTCCTTTGCAATGCGAGTGGGATAACAACAGAATTAAATTTATATTTGAGTACATGAGCAGGGATTAGCAGCAAAACGTAAGGGAAGGGAATAATGTGTTAGGGATAAGGCAATATCATACTATTTTTTCTACTCTTCTCTATATTTACGAGAACATTCAAACGAATAATATATTAACAAATTTGGAAGCAAATGAAAAAAAATATATTGCAGCCGTAGTCACAAGCAAACTTACATGGACACACTAATGGTCTCCTCCTCCTCTTATTGCACTCTTACATACAGAGCTACAACGGACGACAGAGATGCAAAGTGGAACACTGTTGATGTGATGCTGATACATTCTCACATAAAATGACAACATGATCCCATGAGACCATGTAAATAAAAGAGAAATATATAAGGGACCCACTATTTTGTTGAGTTGTGTACTCTTTTCCCTAGAGAATTGCCACTCAAGAATCATGTACTATTTTCAAGAAAAAAGTTATCTTTTAATAGACTTTTGTACTATTTAAAATAAATGCTCACTTGTCAATTTTAATTACAACAAACAATTTCAACATAAATACAACACATACTGTTTATTAAATTTTGGGTAAATTAGTAGAACTAAAACAATTCATTGAACAATTAATGTTCTTTTTGGCTTTCTGCAGTATTCCACGTTTCCTTTCTTCGCCCAGTGGCGCCACTTTAGCTTCAGGAAGGGAAACCATATTCGCTATTCTCTGAGATTTTCTCCTATAAGTTATTTTGCCTTCTTAAAGTTTCTGATAAATTGTGGCCAAAACGTGCTCGAATTTGTAGGAATTATCAAAAGTTGGTAAAATTTCCTCATAAAAAGCAGAATTTGATCATAATAATAATACAAGATTTTCTCTCAATCATATCAGATTTGGCAAAACAAATAGTCGCAGATGTCCCACCAAAAAGTTCGGCATTTTTCAACAATGATAAATTTTATTTAACAATTGTCACTATCAGATTTTGCAATTTTAACACGCATAATTTGTCAAATTTTCGAAAAGTTGCTAGTTATCTTTATCGTTTTGTTGTTTTTGTTACTTATTTGCTTTCCAAAAAACTAAATTCATATATTCTCATCATGATTTATACATTTTGCATAATTTTCCAGACAAGAAAAGCAGAGGTGCAAATTTCTCGCAAAGAGTACATAGTATAGTTTTAGAGTGGATGTTTTTATTGGAAAAGTAAAAGATTCATGAGTACAGAACTAAAGGTAAAAGAATACAATACTGTATTTGATTAGTACCCAGTTAAATGTATCCCTAAATAAAATTACAGTCAATTTTACAGAGCCATTATTGCAGTCGAATTTCCGGAGCGATAATAAGCTGAAAGTAATTTCATAGGAATCTGTGATTTTTAGTTTTTATTTATCCTAATTTTCCAAATTCAACTTACCAGTTTTCCAATTTCTATACATGCTTTCATTTGAATAATTTCGAGAGAGTTTTGAACTTGATATGTTTTGTTTTGCATGGTTTAAAATAGGTGGTTGATAATTCTAATTGCAAAATAAGTGCTACTATATCACAAATATATGATTTGATCTACTTGCAAAACCCAAGTATATTTTAATATGGATTGCTATAATGCTTAATGCAATGCAGTACAGAGGTTGATGGACCATACAAGTACGGCAACTGGGGTGATAAATGATGATGATGGCGACTGATAAAGATAAACATGCTATTGCTTTTTGCTCCATTCAAATAGGAGGATTTCCACGGACCAAATTCTTAGATGACATATATGCATATCATATAACCATGTCCATAATAATAAAAGACAAAACCTCACAGAATGAGAAATGAGTGCTGTTGTTTTCTATTCCATGCTTTACTTAAACTGTTGTTCAGATCGTAACCAACTTTTCCTTTATCTTTATCCATCCCATTTATATTAGAGGCTGCATTTTTACAGGAAACTTTTTGTTGTGGGGTGGGATGGAGGAAGGAACTTTGGTAGAATAGGGGAATACATACTCACACATGTTTGCAGGTCATCCTCATTCATTGTCTTATAACTCTACTTGCTACACATTATTAACAATAATTAAATTAATGTGGAAAATTGCAGGTCCATCATGACCACATATTTTGACAGGGAATTTAGGATAATTGACTGTTCAAAATTTGAGTTAGTTTTGCTATCCTTAAGCTAAATCAACATCTCCAACTATTCCATAATTTAACGGGCTTAAAATATTTGCAAAGTTTATCTTCATTATCTGTTTAATTGCTGGACATACATGGCCAAATCCATGTGGAGAAGAGGGTCGAAAATGGTTCCATATCTGGGTGTGGTAAGTTTCTGTCCTGTTCAATTTTAATAATAAAATCATGTTACGCTCTTTCAAATGAATGAAATGTATATGCCCTTGACGTAGGTATTGTTATCTCTTGGCATATGTATTATTCTTTTTAATTAAGAATTAATCCCACTCGTGAATTATTGAATAAATTCCAGTTGCTGACATGTCACTCGGCCTATATTTTCCTTCTGGCTATCCTGGAGAACTTGGCAGATCCAAAAAGAATGTCAATCCGAAACCCCGTTTTTCTGGAGTGGCTACAAAGTGAGTTGAGATTGCAGAAATTGAGATGAGTAGTTTTTAAAACTGTAACCTAATTAATTAAATAAATCCTCTAAATGTTATTTATTATTACTTACATGTTCTGCTGCAGTCCCCGATTTCGTCGGTGAGCTGATGATCCCCGTCTTTTTTATGATTGCTGTCATATTCGTCCTCTTCTTAATGGAACTGCATGCAGCCTGGACTTTCCTACGGGCTGCGACTAAAATGGTAAGATGACTTACGTGTAATTAAATTAAGTACACTTAAATAAACCAAATAAGTTAATTCGCATTTTACTCGAACCAAGTTCATGTATATTTTTACCGTTGGCTAACTGTGTGTAGGATCCTGACCGTGATGCAAGCCGACAATTGAAGTTGTGCAAAATATGGACCAGATTCTGCATCGCCCTCATGTTCACTGAACCAGTGGGAAGTTTCTTAGTCGGGAAGTATATCCGGTTTTGCTATAATTATACCCTGGTGGGAAGAATTTTGATGTTCTACGTGGTCTATAAGTTCATGGAGGAGCTGAAGGTAGCAGTAGATGGTCATGTCATACCCCCTCATACCCCCGATGAAGGATCTGAGAATATGGAAGTCGAAGCTGACGGGGAGGACGAAGTGGGTGGGCGCCGTTGAGAATGAAACTGAGAGATGAATAGAAACTATTTCCCCGTTGACTTTACTCATAACTGACCAAAATGGATGGGAAAGTTATTTTGTAGGTTTTTTTATAGCAACGCACTAGATCAGAGAAAGATAATTTTATTTTCTAAATGGCTACCTATTATCTAAATGTTGAACTGAAATTGAAATGGTGAATATACAAAGTGATGGAATCGATGTCCAAGCATATTAATAAATAAACACATTACTTAGAATTATGTCAATAAATTAAATACGTCTAGTGCTGTTCAATAGTCAAAGGCACACGTGGCATCCTTTGTTCTTACGACTTATACCACACCGATTGATTTAGGTACTTTTTAGGTATGTCGTGGCTTTTGCAAAATGGTTACGAAACATCGGGTAACCCCGGCTTAAAATTTAGCATGACAGCGATGGAGCGTTTTATATAGCATTTTTCAGTTTTAGCCTAGCTTTTAGCATATTAGCGAAAATTAGTAAATTAGAATTTGGAAAATAGATTCGTATTAATTAAGATACTATACTACATATTATAGATTATACTACTACTACATATTTTTAAGAAGATAAATGGGCGTGACATGGCATGCTAGCTATGATGAATTCATGGCGGAAATTTTGACCGTGAAGCTAATGGAATGTCTTGGCGACGTCCATTAGCTGGTAGGGAAAACTCGGTTCTATTGCATGGTCGAGTAGAAGAAAAAAAAGTACTTATAAGGCGAACTATAATTTTACATTTCTTACTTTTTGTGTGAATTGTATTTTGGGGGGCTTGTTCAATTTCTGAACTAAATACACTTGTATGATCAACTCTAATGTTTTTTAACAGACAAAATATTTTATTTGGATTTTCCTTCTTGAATGTCGTCAGTCAGAATTAAACTCCAGAATGGGGAAATGTGACCAATTTCTAAAAGTCTGCCTTGGCTTCACTTGATATCGATTCATTTCCCATTTTCACAAAGATCCCATTCCTCGTGTTATTCATAAAGGAGGAATCCTTTTCATGAGTCATCAGTTAAATATTCCGTCCTGTGTATCAAGTCATATCTCGGAGAAATTGTGTCTCACATAATGAAAAGGCAAGTGGTGCTTTTGCAAGCTATAGTATGATGTGAATACTCGTATGATGCATGGCTACAGTAAGTAGAGGGTTAGAATCGAGTTCTGAAAAAAACAATGAAGTGGTTTATCATCCCATTTCGAATTGCATTAATGATAAAAGCTTTTTATTTTTATTTATCCTGTTGTACAACCGTATTACTCGAATAAGTACATGATATTAACAATTAGCAGGTCACAAGTTCTACGTAATTATCTATGTGCATCTATCAGTAATATTTACTTTCCACTCAATCGCCAATCAATGCCTATATTATATGTACTTATCTATTATTTACAAATGTTCATGAAGACAATATTAATAACAATATCTTATACATTAATAATTTTAATGAATGTCATTATGTGTATTAAAATAAAATCAGAAAGATAAAATTAGAAATAGAAACAAAATACCAGCGTTAGTAGAAGCATCAGTTTGACCATGTCGTCTTATTCGATCAGGAGGAGTAAAACTTTTTTGCTATGATTAGGAAAGGGGTCTGGCCTATCTTATTTTTCAAGTTTGAATCCCCCCCAGCTTCTGTAAGAATATGCAACATTTCTACCACATTTTCTCTGCCCAGTAGGAGAGCAACATGGAGAGGAGTATTTCCATATAGATTGACAGCATTAACATTCAATCCTAGACTAATAAAATATTTAATCCCATCTATGTTTCCATGTTCCGCAGCGGCATGAAGCATGCTATTTCCAAAATTATCCAGGTGCTCGTAGTCCGCACCTAGGCTAACCAACTCCGGCAACAAAGATGAATTACCTCTTCTGCAAGTTGCGTAAAACAGAGGGGTTTTCCCCATGCTATCAGCTAAATTCCAATTAACATGCGGGGCCAAAGCAGTCACAGTCCGCAAATCCACATCCAGATTAAGTAGAGCCACGTGGATTGGCGTGGTTCCATTATTCCATCCTGCGATATTAAATACCATGGCTTGACCATTGCGGATTAGGTAATCAGTCAAGGAATGGAAGTAGGCCGGTTCGAGGTTATTGTTTGGTCTCAGTAGGATGTGTAGAAATGTGCAGTCGTTTGCATCCTTCTTAACAAGGTCGGCATTGCTAATGATAAGGAATATGATGATTGCCAAAGAGTGCTCCTCATCGGCGTTTAAGGATGTGACGTGGAGTGGCGTCTGCAATTTTTTGTTCTGTGAATTCACGTTGGCCCCAATTTTAACAAGTTCCTGTACGAGTACAACATCTTTTCCGGAAACTGCTGTGTGCAATACTGTATTTCCATCTTCATCAAGCTGATCCTTCTCTTCAGTCAAACTAAAACAAACGAATATCATGTAAAATTTAATGCATTTGTAAAGAAGGCACCAATGAGAAGGACTAAAGTTTGGATATCATAATTACCGATCGGCAAATAGTGGCAGCAACTCTTTATTTTCATGGACATACGTCTTCGCAATCGAAAATGGAGACTGCCCTTCCTTATTCACCGTGATAACACTTCCGCCGTTTCTCACCAGTGATATAGCTACTTGTAGACAGGAACCTACATCTAACTCTCCATTTTTATATTTAAGGCATAAGTGAAGCGGTGCATCACCGTTTATATCTATCGCATTGACATCGATGCCTAACTTTACGATGAACTCAATTAAATCAACACTATGGCAATCTGAAGCAACATGAAGGAGATTTTGTTCGTTGTTATTAGTTTGTTTTGCATTGGCCCCACCACCAATTACATTTTCAAGAAAGTCTCTACTTTTACGTGCTGCAATGGCATACACTAAAACGGAATTTCCGTCGTCGTCAACGGAATCAAAATTAACCCCATTCGCTTGCAGATATGAGATGGTTTCATTACCGAAATCTTTAAGTTGGACTGCTAAATGCAGTGGGGTTAGACCTCCTTTACCGTGAGTATTGAATAATTTAATACAATCATTCTTCACCAGAAATTCAAAAAAAATTTGAAAATGTTCATCCAATTCATGAAATCGACTTAATAGAACATGAAGAAACGTATAACTGTCTACTGCTGAATTTACATCTGCCCCATTCTCAATTAAAGCTTTTATTGTTTTCCAGTAGTACTCAAGCGGCAACTGGGGATAATCATAATCGTACTCATTCTCTCCATTCTCACTCTCATCATCATCTAATATGCATCCAGATACTGCGTATTGTAGTGGCGACATCCCCGAGAAATCTTTTGCATTCACATTTAACCCGATCTGAAGTAGAAACGGCACCACTTTGTACTTGGCGTTTTGACATGCGACGTGAAGGAGATTGTAATCAGCAACATGCTGCTCTGCAGACATTGTATTATCGGCCTCGCTTCTTCTTACGTTTGTAGATTTTAACAAGTTTACTCCATGCTCATGCAAAAGCGAAAGGGCTTCCTCCTCAACATCTAGATTTTGTAGAGCCAGCACTAGAGGAGAGATGCCATCAATGTTCTCGACTTCCAGAACGCTGGAACGGTTTAACTGGATCAGTAGCTTTACAATGTCGTCAAAATTTTCAATATCTGTATGTTTAGCATTGTATAAAATTAGATGGATGAAAGTGTTCCCATTGCTATTTAATGCAACAGCATTTCCCCCACGCTCAAGGACAGCTTTAGTTATTTTTAAAAAGTTGTCAACATCGTCATGGTTCCATTGATTCCTTGCTCCAGCATGAAGTGGTGTGTCAAGATTATTATCCACTGCATTTGGGTCGACATCATTTTCAAAGAGTATATATACAGCATCTAAATTGGAATTGCTTGTTGCAAAATGAAGAAGATTACCACCATCTTTTGCTCTCCATCTAACATCAGAACCGCATTGCACTAATTTGCGGAGTGTAGTCGCATTTCTGCCATGTGAAATTGCAAATGCTAAAAGTGAATGGGATGTACACTTATAATACGTGTGTACATTAAAATCTGCCCCGGTTTCTTGGAATACATCAATGGATTTTACTTCCGGATCCATTGCTCGGATAAGCGTTAGAAGAGGTGTTAAATGACAATCTCCTCCTTCTTTTACACTAACAAGCTCCACTAGATTCACCCTTTTAATTGAAGTCAATAGTAAATGGTAGTCATTGGGAATAAAATCCGTGAAATGGAGAATCGTTTCGCCTCTGTTATTTTTGGCAAACACATTTGAACCTAGTTCAATGAGCTTAACGAGCAACCGGACATGCACGTTTTCGCAAAGCAGGGGTGTATTTCCTTCCAAGTTTTTTTCTTCTAAAATGAGATGACTTTTCATAACTAGGAACTGAATCACCTCGATTTTCTGTCGTATAATTTCGTCCGAATTTTGTTTGGAATTTTGAACACAACAATGGACAATCTCTATTTTCCTCAAAGTATTAACATCACCCATAATTGTTTTAAATCTCTGTTCATTGAAAACAAATTCAACCAGTGAAAACTCGCCTCTTTTGACAACATTTCGAAGGACCTCCCTTGCAAAATCATAGTCAAAATTATGGAAGCGTTGAAATCCATCTATTGTTTTTTTGATAAGCTGCACGCCTGACAATTTAATAGCTTCCAGAGTAAGATCTTTATTAAAAATGTCCTTGCCGAATAAATTAACACTGTAAAGCAAACTGAATATGTTTATAAGGTTCCCAGCAACACATGCCCGAGCCAACTGAGTCACGGATACTGCAGCGTTGAAAAGTTTAGCAAATGGTTGAGGAATATTTTCTTGAACAATTTTCCCTGGTAGGAGGGAGTTGATAAAGAAACAAATAACATTATACTTAAACTCATTAGAGGTCCCAGATTGTTGGCACAAGAATACCTCTGAAAGATTGCCAGTCCCGTGGGAATGACCAATGCCATCATGGATATATTCACCACCCAGCAAATTCACATGAAACACGGCCGCAAAATATTCTGCAAAAGTTCTATGGATGAATATTAGCTCAGCCTCATTCCCTTTCGATTCAAGAATTCCGACATTTAACACGTCATCCTTCCTAATTTCCTCGAATACTGATTCTACTTTTTCGAAATATTCCGGAAAAAGTAATTTTAAGGAGAGTCGGATATGCATATTTATTAGCGCTTGATCGCCTACTTTTTCCGAGCCATATGTGGATTGATATTTCTGAAGCTTTTTCTCAATCATAAGTTTGTACAACTCCGTGATCGTGCTAATCCTGATTTTGACGCAGATAAGTTCTACCTCGCTCCGAGAATAATCTCTCGCCTCCTCTTCATACACCTCACCTATCATATAACATTGAAGGGGGATTCCGGCAATGTCTTCCTCTTTGGCACTCAGTGTAGACTTTAATTGTTCCATGCAATTAGTGGCATATTTGGTGAGTCTGGCCAAATTCAAGTCCTGTGCACGTGACCAGTATGACGTGAGGAAGTTAATTTGGTTCTCGGGTGTAAAGGACTGTATGGTGTATCCAAGGACGGTGAACATGTTCTCTAAATTATCTAGCAAATGAGGCCTTGTTGTAACCCACAACCGGATTGATTTTAAAGAGGAATGTATTTCTCTAAGAATGTCATTTGCAGTTTTTAGTGATGTCCAATTCAGCTCATCATATCCATCCAACAAAAGTTCAACTGTGGTTGTTTTCGAATTTAATTTTGAATTTAGTAGTCTAACTTCCAGTTCATTTTTGCAAGCCAAATCTTGCAACGCTATTTGAATGGTGTTATGCAGGTCACAAATAACGTTACTGTGTCGTTCGACAATGTCAACAAATTTCGGGAACTCTTGGAAAATAACGAACCGGTCAGGTAGCACCTTCGCAATACGTTTGGCAATTTGTTTAAGAATCTCAGATTTTCCCATTCCCGGACTATCGGATATACACACTGGAAGGTTTGACACTGACAACGAACAAATTCTGTACAAAAAGTCACTTTCATTTAGGCGTACCTGAGATTTGTCTACGAAGCGTCTTAGTTTACACAATGACCCAATCGACTTGGCCCAATAGAATGTGTCATCTTCGAATTTAATATGATGCACTGCGGAATTCGATGAGTGAAATTTTGAGAAATGACTTGGCATATCCATAAGCATATGTTTCACATCCAGATCCCTGCTATTAAGTTGACTACTTGTGGTGTCCGTCCGTTGGCTTCCTGCTTTAGAACTGAGAACGTGTCTTTCAATTCCGGTGAACAGGAAATTGTCTGATGAACGTTCAAATATTCCTTCAGTAAGCACATTCCGTGAAACCAGAGTCCTTGGCACGTAATACTTTAGAGCTTCTGGGATAATATTTTTAATTGGAGAAGGCTCCTTCCCAGTCATTAGCTCAACTAGCACCTCCCCTTGCAACTTTGACTTTGACTCATTATCAAATTGAATGGATGGATAGAAGTTTTCTAAACTGCTTTCCACTTTTCGTTGAAACTCAATGCCAATCTCATTCCATGAAAGGGACGGATTGTCAGAGCCCTTGCATGGGAGGCTGAACTCAAGTCGCAGCTTTTCTGAAATTTGTTATTTGTAAGTGAGAAATTATTTTAGCCCTTTTAAAAATTATTTTTAAATATTTGGAATTATGTTTGTGCTTGTTTACCCCCAACAGAATTAAAGTCCAAATCCTGAAAAGCATTAATCAACTTGTCAACAGTGGCCACACTCCCACAGCGTCCATGCCAATCTTCAATTATTTCATGTATTGCATCAGATAGCGAGATCTTGTCGAGATGAATGTCACTTCTAATTTTTTTAATGCTGTCATTAGTTAAACCGAGAGCCCTTGCCAGTGATGACCATTTCTCCCGAAGAACTCCAGACGAGATGGTTGGCTCAATTGCGGAAGTAATCCTTACAATTGGGAAAGCTGAAAGCCAAGTTATTTGTTAGTCAATTCTATGTAATTTATTATTGCGGCAGCCGTATTTGTATTTAAGAAAATTTTGCTAAACTTACTCGTTGCTTCCTCGCTGTTGATGCCAGCCATGATGCTGATCATAAAAGACTATGTCTACTATATTATGTATTAATTATATTATTTAACTAAAGTCTAGCTATTTAACTATCCATATAAATTAAATAAAACTGAGAATAATGTTATATTTTTAACTATTTCCTATATAACTCTTGAATTAACGATAACTTACGCTTCGTCTACGTCTTGCTCGGAATCAGTAAGATAAAAACATGCATGCTGAACACTTCATTTGATTGGAACCCAAGTCATGTCGGAGCCCAGTTCAGCCCAGTGCTTATATAGAACACTAGTGAGCCATATTGTTGCCAAGCAACAGTCCCCCCCGGCTACCTCCCCAATTAATTTACCCCGACCCCCAACAACAAAAACAAAAAAAAAGCAAAAAGTTCTTTCCCCCACCGGGATTCGATCTCATGACCGTCGGCCATGAAAGTCGGAAACTCGGAGCCCTAGCCACTGAGACAACACATAAAAGAGTATGAAAAGAGAGCTAGTTAGAGATGCAGTCCAGCCAAGCTCCCATTCCCTGACATACCGTATGATCAAACAAAACAAAAAACGCATCAGGTAACGCTCTTCTGGATTATTATGATGATTTCATGCTGCGTTTCACTTTTCCATTATCATACAATCATATTCAGGCATAGCAAGCTTCCATTTTAATATTGCTGACAAGAATGCATAGGTACATAGCCATGTAAATGTATAACACAGATAAAGCTTCCAGAGGAATGTTTGTGAAAACCCAATTGCCATACAGGTAATCCTACAAACGGTGATATCATCGCGGACAATAGTTTACATTTGGCTTTATCAAGAGACAAGACGACACATAATAGATAAAAGCTTCAGAAATTTTCCTGCTCAGCGAACTTGGCAAAGTGCAAATAATGTGGGAATGGTTTTATATCAAATGCGATGGAGCCGGCGTGGCAGTGTTGACTGGGATAGAGTATTGAATTTGTTCTGGATGCTGCAATGCAATAGCATGAGTACTATGAGAGGAGAAAATATAATGTGATAGGATTAGACATGATAACATATCCATATCATATCATTTTTGTATTGCACTGACTGAGTGCAATGGGAGGGCAGTGAGACCATTTCACAGAAATGAGATCATACAGGTAAATTAACTTTAACTTTGGTCAAGCTGATGAATATACTCAAGTTAAACAAACATTCCCAAATGTGATCACGTGGAGATGAGATGGCATTATATATCGTCTATTATGCATCTTTCAACGAAACAAAAATACTAAAACGGATCCAAAAGTTAAAACAAAAAACATGAGCATTTATCGATAATCACAATTCATAACTATTTTTAGTTACTTTTATATACACATACATAAATGCATTACACAAACAAGCGGGATTTTCTCCAATCGACAACTCTATTGAAAAATTATAATATCAAAATCAGACCATAGTAGAAAAATATACATATAACTTGATTAACTAAATGACATACAATAGTACAAATAAAAACACACAATTATTATCCAACAACACGAGCAAATAGAAATTTCAGAAAACCCACGGACAAACATGGCCCAATACGTAATATAACTTTCATGAAATATGATCATTTCCTATTTATCATATTTTAAGATGTAATCATGCTGATCCATCAACGAAGGACCAGGTTGAGTTTCCCCCTCAAAAGGTCCAAATACCTGGGACTGAACTGGAATTTAAAAAGAAGTAGAAAATCCGCTTGCGTTATTGATATTCATAAGAGAAACCATCAATCAAGAGACTGCAATATAAAATTACTTGTAGCTTCTAAAAGCGTCCTACCTGCGTGATCCTCCTGGGCAACTGAATCTCACGAAGATTCTCCATTTCAAGGAAGATAAAGTGGGCGGAGAAGTCAGTAAATGTGTCCAATTCATGATTATTGGCCACCGACAGCTTGCTCAGTACTGTACGATGATATCGATATCATTAATAAGAAAAAAAAATCGGAGTCATTATTTATTTGATTTTTGCTAATACTGAATTTGTACTGTGATTAAGTATATAAAAGGTAATATTAGTTAAGGTGGGTAGTCTTACTTGTCAAATTGAAAATTGAAGGTCCACGTTGGAGCTCGTTCAAGTTTGCAGTCTGAAAATCTTGGACCTTAATTCTAGCACAGTCAGATTCTGATATTCCACTGAATAGACACTCGCAGCTCCCGGTAAGTTCTATATGGTAATGAAGGGTAACGTTGAGCGTCTGGAGATTGCCTAAATAGGTGAAGACTTCCCTCAATCTTTTGGGAAGCAGATAAATGTGCAGTTCTGTCAGATAAGGGAACGACTTTGCTAGGGGAGCAAGTGGTTCATTGATATATTCGGGAAAGTGAAGGACCTTCAAAGTTTCGGATGGCTTCTTCGCACTTGAGAGCAATGCCAAAAAAGCATGCTTAGCGTTCATGTTTGGGATCTTCAAGCACTGCAATTTCGGGAAAACCTTGGCGAAATCGGAAGGAGCAGAATTGGTGATAATTACGTGGGAGAATTCCAAATGAATTAATTCATCTAGGCGGGGAAACTCAAAGAAATTTCTAATGCTGTCTATACAACATTTCTCAATTCGCAAGTGCTTAAGCGTAGAAGCCTGACTCTTCAGGAACTTATGGAGGGTCCTACTACCCAACTTACACCAGCCCAAAACACTGAACTCGAATCTCTCCAATTGGGGTTGCATCTGCCCTAAATTATCGAAAGCTTCCTCGTCCATCTCGATCTCCAGTTTAAGTAGCTTGACCGTTGCCGGGATCCCCTCAGCAATGATTAGACTTAGCTTTTGGCAAAGAGTGACCTGCTGGTGACACTGCTGAGTGTAAATGGGTTCTTGAGACAGCTCAAATTCCACCAAATTCTTTGCAGAAGTGAGGAGGAATTGGACGAGGGTGAGAAGCCCGTGAGCATGGTTGTCTTTAATTTCGTCTTTCCAATCAAATCTATAGAATATATAGAATATATCTATATTCCTGGTTTTCCCTAGTTGACTGATGATGTGCTTGAAGGTCATCTCTATAAATTGAACGGGGCAGATATATGAAACATCAAGACCGAGTTGAGTATCCTTTGAAGCATGACAATTAACATGACACAATTAACATGACAATTGATAATGTCTTACATGGTCAATGAACTGGCAGGGATGAGCTTCTCCCTCCACTGGGAAAACTTCGGGAGTCTCTATCTCTGACCTTCCGACCGCCGTGTTGTCGATCGCTTCTACCTAAAAATAAAATCCAAAATAGTCCGATCAAAACTCGCTATTCTAACACAATTCTCCGCGTGCCGACTAGCTATCGCTCATCGCTCCACTTGGCGCACTGACCTTGGCTTCGTTGTCCACCTTGACACTGGCGGGATCCTGATCCCGAACTTCCATCTTGGCTCCGTCTTCCTGCACATGGGGTGGCTCTCCTTCCCCAACTGCATAGCTTTCCCCGTCACTTGGTGCGGGTTGGGAAGAAATGTGTAGCAATCCCATTGACCTTCTCAGTTCATCACCCGGGGGTGAAACCTGCACCTCCTTGCCTTCCGTGTTCATGTCCTTCGTATCTTGCATTTCACTCAAGGCTTCCCCGCGCCACCGATTGCAATATTTTTTTTTCAAATGCCCTAAATTCACTCGATTTTTTAATTTAAAATTCCTAATCGGACTCACTGATTAATAGTCATATTCAGATTGCCAAAAAGTAGTCGCTTAACTTGATTGGTAATTAATTAAAAGAAAATTAGTAACAGAGCAAAGGAAATGGAATTACCAAAAAAAAATGCAAGCTGCACCCAACCCACCTAAACAAACCTATACGACAAGTAGCAAAAGGTAAAAATAATGAAATGAATGAAGGCCGAACGACAGAAACAGGCAACAAACAAGCATTGACCATGAATGAAGTATATATGGACAGTGGTGGCAAAGTGGCAATATCTATTAGAATTAGAACCCAATTCAGTTCAAGCTATGTCAACACGTTATTGATATATATATATAAATATAATCTGTATATGCAGCCGGTTATTATAGGTAATTTATAGCCTGGGCATGCTCTGAGGACCTACCAGTAAACTTGAACTTTTCGTTACTGTGCTATGTAACGTGAAAACAATGACCAAAATGCATGAACAAATATTTGCTTTGAGCTATCATCTCATGTTGTCAGTTTGGTAAGTCATAACTCAAAGAAGGCCAAGTTCCAGGTATAGCATTGCAGACCAGGTAGCCGGTTTAGTAGAATGTTTTATTTAATACGACTATTATACAGCACTCTATTTTACATTACTTAGGTATTTAGATATTGTTATAACCAGGGCAACCGTAATTATGCTCCAAAATGCGAACTTTTATGCTCGGGAATTGCAAAAATTATGCTTTTATGCTCGGACTTAAAAAGCATGTAAAAATGCCTATTTATTAATATTTTCCACGAGTAAACTTGCTTACTATTTTGAATTCTGATTGACTTTCTCATGCCGTTGCTTTCAATGTACAATAAAGTGTCTTAAATTAACACTTTAAGAGTTTTGTAGAAAGCTTTCGTCAAAAATATCAAACTTGACTTACTAGAATTTACAATCTGAGAATGAAAAATGGTATTTTTAGGAATAAAATGTTGGAAAGCATTAAAATATGCTCATATTTTGCAAATTAAGCCCAAATTATGCTTTTAAGCTTAAAAACCAGAAATTATGCTTTTATGCTTTTTATGCTTGGAAAATTTTCTCAAAAATTGTTCAAAAGTCCGTGATTCGTCCAGTCCCTCGATATTACCTGTCACCTGTAAACCTGTAAACCTGTTACCTGTAAACAAGACCAATAAGACTATTCCTCCCAAACCATGTTGTAAAACGCAACTTGCTGAAGAACTGTTCCAAACTTAAA
>JAQIXQ010000644.1:0-23615 GCA_034700485.1 Pseudosinella alba
ATAGTCCCAGGGGAAGGTGTGATGATAATTGTGCCATCCTTCTCCAACTATTGTATTATCAAAAATCATTAAACATACGAGGCTTGTTTGCCGGGAAGTGGCGGATTTTCAAATGATCATATCTCTGCCCGAAGTATATGAATATACTTGAGCAGCATATCAGTTGAAAGAGGAAAGAGTGCTCTTTCTTACAGAGAAGTTTGAATTTTTGAAGTTCCCTTTCTGTCCTTGGATTAGACAGAAAACTTCAACCATGAATTTTTCTTCCCAAGAATTTTGTCCAAATAAATATTTTTTCTTTCTTATAAATGTTCTTCCTGTCTCAAATTTTCAAAAAATTTAAAAACAAGTGTAGTGAAAGGATGCCTGGACTTCGCTCTATCGAATGTTGGTTTTCTAAAATCATAAGTTTTGACGTATCGCTGACTGACAAGCTAAAACCAGGTTAACCGTGCAAAACCGGTTAGAAAATCGAGTGTTGAAGTTCTTTGCTCTAATCATGCACAAAACGTGGGATTTAAGACTCAAACTTGTCTATAAGGAAGATAATTCTTTCCTCTTTCGATTGATATGCTGATCGAGCTTATCCATGCATCTGCAGCAGAGATATGGTAATCTGAAAATAGACCGCCACGTGCCGGCAAACAACCCTCGTATATTGACCCTTAGCTACTTATCGTCGTCATGGGAAGCTTGTATTTCCTATTGTACCGGTCAAAAATGACAGCCATTTATTGTCCGTTGGGGCAATGTATTTGTCATAAGGCTTATACCCCCATTTGTGCGCCACACTATTAACAAGGAAAGTCATGTGAAGGGTCATCCCAAAGCGGAACATATTACAGACAAATAGGTGAAACCACGACAATTCCGGGGAAAGAATGTGGTACATAGACATCGGTATAATGAAGACAGTGACGAGAAGAAGTTCCCAATAGTATCTATACATAGGTTAAGATGACACAATTATTTATTAAAAACCGTCCGCAACTTTGAAATCTGCAATATATCTTCGATTGCATGTAGAAAAAGGCAAGAGGGATGTTACGTTTCTTACTTGCTCTGGAATCTTACTATTGGGTCATTTGCAAGATCTGATATCTCAATTGTCTTAAAACTTTTGACAAGATCGGGATGCCTTGGGTACAACAGCCATGTGATATGACTAAACCAGAAGCCTCTGCCTGCATTGTGCGGGTCTGCGTCGGTGTCTGTGAATTTATGATGAACTCGATGGTCCTAGAAGAAGAAAAATACGCGCAATATATAAAGATATATGTAGTATGTATGTTTTAAAGGGCGGATGAGACTGGCAATGAGGGTAACGGCTCCCCCTCTGCTAAGACCTGTTGAATACAATACCCAGGAAAAGGCCTGATTTGCACTCCGCGCTTCATTGTACAATTTATCAAGATAGAGAAAGACAATAAAAGGCATAGGCAGATGTCATTGACCACTAGATTAATTTGTCATTCTTACCCTGCACCATTTGAAAATTGGAAGTTGAAATGCAGCCGTCTGCATGAGCATCATTATGACCTGGAGAGGGATATTTGCTTTGAAGGTCCTGTGAGTCCAGTATCGGTGACATCCTACGTTTATGCCAAGTCCAGAAATGTATCCGTAAGTCGCACCTGTATTTAAGAAGTTCAAAAATACAAATGAGTTTATTGCCTATTTTACCCTCAGTTTTCCTTATCACTTTATTTTCTCCACGTCCATTTCATTTGAAAATGTACCAGATATAAAGACAGCCCATGACACGTATCCAAATGGAATCAAGTACAGCAAATAATATCCCAGGCAAAAATGGGTCACCAGTCCAACGATGCGATTAAAGACATGTAATTCCATTCCAAATGGCCTGTCTGATTTTCTGAACTCCGGCGGAAGCACGTCGGCATCCATTGGCTTAATTTTTGCTTCCCTTACCACCTTTGCATTCTTTTGCCTATCCATGACTTAATCCAGGATTTAGTTTACTGACAAATATCCGTGACTTTTACAGTCACTATCACTATAAAGTTAAACTGAATGCAACATTATCGAGCTTTTTATATATTCCTATTTTCGCGTTCGTAGTAAAATGCGAATGAAAATAAGAGTAAGGTGCTTAGGTGCTGCGCTTTCAGCTCCACAGCGATTGAGTCTTCAAAATTCAATTTTGCGGAGTTTTAAAATGAAGCAGTTCTTAAACTGGGCAAATAATAAATCGTTTACAACGGACTAACTACGGCACTTCAGCAGCAATCAAATATACAATACTTCTTGTTGAAAATAAACTTCAAACTTTAAAAAATTAATGGCTTGAATGAATTACAAGTATCCATATACAGTAAGGCTAAAAATGAATACTGAACTTTGACCCCTTCCAGTCACCCTATCTGGCTACAATGGAATACCAATCAAGGGTACCATAGATAATATCCACATGCAAAATATTACAAAAAATGATTAAAGAATAAAGGCTGCACGGACAGGCATATGACAGGCATACAAACGGACAAACATTACTAAACCATAACTACACTTTCAGCTCCGTAATAAGAATGGTTCTGTTCTTAGGTCCATCATTAAAACTGGAGAATTGGAGAAACTTACAAGAGTTGAGCCCTTCCTTGTTGCTTGCCTCTACCAAGGACGCACGTGTAAGCCTACAGCAACTATGCCAGGTCTCATTAATTTCCACATAGGGTCAAATCCATAATTAGACTGTAGGTAAATACGAGGAAATCGTAAAAATGTAGTAGATTCAATTTTCCTTGTTGAAGTACCAAGCCAAGATTCATTTTTCCAGGATGTCATTGGCGGATTGTCGGCTTTTATTGTTGCAAAGCATGGTCATCCAATTATCAAAACAAGCTTTTTCAAGCGTCGGGTAAAAACCTGAGGAAACTCATTGCAAATTCTTCTAGTTACCTCCAATAAAAACATGGATAATTGACAATGACTTCCTTGTAGTAAAATCTTTCACACAAACGTATAAAGCCGGCCTATTCTCTTACTGTAAGCTACTGTTAACGATGGCAGTTTTTGACCAGATGTATTGTTATATAATTGCAGGTAAAATTTATTGAGATGCTTAACAAGTGAAAACGAAGGAGGTTATCATTAGCAAGGAAATTTGATATTTTACAAGTTATATTTTGGATTTGATTGATCTTTTCCGTATTAAGCAGTCCTGTTGCCACAATTTTCTAATGACTTCATATATTTTTCAGTGCAGAAATTATTTACGCCGGATGTATACGATATCACCACGTTTATTCTGATCCCTGTTTGTTTCCGGAGACATATGGTATACAGTGATATGTTCTGAGAGCCAGCATTAATTCCCGTAATTTCAACAGAGCTTGTCCCATGCTGTTCGCCAAACAGAAAGTTTTATTGCATTATTATTCAGATTTTATTACACTCGAGGAGGAAAACTGTGATCGTGCGAATGAAATAAGTCAAATGTGTTAAGAACAATAAAAATTACCTGGTTGTTCCATTCCAACAAATCTTCATTTAAAAAAATATATTTTATTTTTCGCTTCGGCTATCCAATTATTATATCATCGTCGTAAACGAAGTCAAGAAGCACGAGTGCGGCCGCGGCAAGAAAAATGTGGCTAACCATGCTTAATATTAGCCTGAAACTTCCACAGTAATTAATTTTACTAAATAATAGGTAAGTGGACGTCGGCTCCCACCATGTTGTCTCACTGCTGCTTATTATGCCCATCAGCATCAGACGTCTAATTTCAATGTAAAACTATTTATGACTATGCTTAGCGACCTCCCAATAACCAAACTAATAACTTTCAACCGAAACTTCTTTTCAGTTGAAGAATAAACATTGCCAAGCAAAGATGGAGAACGTTGCTACTCATCGTCATCCTAAAATTTGTATTATTGGAGCCGGGTAAGTTTACATTTCCTTACAAATATCTTGGAACTAATACCTCTACCTGAAGGAATTATTTCGCTTATATTTATTTCACTTTGGTGGTGTTTTTAGGTTCTCCGGACTATGCGCCGCCATCCAATTCCAACAGAAGTTGGGCTTGAACAGCTTCACCATCTTTGATGAGAATAAAGATGTTGGGGGCACTTGGCTAGTTAATACGTATCCGGGTTGCGCCTGTGACATTCCCAGCCACTTGTACAGCCTTTCATTCGAACCCAATCCATGTATGTAACTAAAGTTTTGAGGTAAAATTTTGATATGGGGAAAGTTGGGATTAGTTTTCCTTAATATGGTAAACTTACACTGTATGTTTTAGTATGGTCCAAGGCATATGCAGGACAGGAGGAAATCCTAAGCTACATCAGGGCCATCACGGACAAGCATGAGCTTCGTCAGCACATCAAGTTTCAGCATAAAGTGGTTGAAGCCACATGGAAGGGAAGTTGTGGGAAATGGATGGTCACCACCGTGGATTTGCTGAGTTGTCAAAAGAGTCAAGCGGATTTTGATATACTGTGAGCCAATTATATAACCCATGTGTGACAGCTTTGCAACTGAAATATATCACGATAGACTGGGAGATAATTAATAATTTATTTCCAACTTCATCGTTACCTATTTTAAGAGTGACCGCCGTAGGTGCCTATCGGCTTCCAATCTATCCTCCGGAGTTTGAGACATTCTCCGGACCCAAAATGCACTCTTTCCGATGGGATCATTCCATTGAACTAAATGACAAGGTCGTGGCTGTCATTGGGAGCGGAGCGAGTGCAGTCCAGCTTATCCCAGAGATTGTGGACAATGTCAAGAGACTCATTTCCTATCAAAGGTTATATTCCCCCAGCCAAAAAACAAGATCAGCCTCTGATCACAAGCCAGAATAACTAATTCCATTTCTTAACAGGAGGCCGGCTTGGGTTATTCCAAAAGTTCAGTACTATTTCCCAACGCCCATAAGACGGGCATTTCAAAGGCTCCCCGTGTTACAAAATGCCTTTAGAAAACTGATATTTTGGAGTTGGGACGCTTGCCATCACGCTCTTAAGTTGGACTCCTTACTAAATATATTGGGTAAATAAAACTTACTACAATATGTAGATATACCTAGTTCGATAGCGCTGAGTTAAGACCTGATACCGACTACTTCAACCTGCATGTATATATAGGGGTGAAGCTTGCACAATTTCACTTATTCCGACAAATTCGTGATCCCGACCTGAGAGAGAAGCTGACCCCAAATTATGCATTCGGCTGCAAGTTCATCACCCCCTCCAATGATTTCTATCCCGCCCTAGCAAAGAAAAATGTGAAGGTCATTTCCAAAAGTGAAATTGTTCGGGTGACAGAGGATTCTATTTTTACTGAGGATGGTTCGTGCGAGAAACCGGACGTAAATAGTTTAACTGCTTTCCGAAATCAAAGTCATTCACATAATTCCATCCCGCGGCATAGTAAAACGAATAAGATAATGGTAAAAGTATCTCTCTACATCAGCTACTGATCCTTGCCACCGGTTTTAAAGTCCAGGACCTATTTGCCCCATTAAAGATCACTGGCAAGGACGGGGTGGATTTGTTGAAAAAGTGGAAAACGGACGGAGTCTGTACCTATCTGGGAACTGTGTGCCATCATGCACCCAACCTATTCTACATCCTTGGACCAAATACAGTTGAACAATCTTTCCCTTTTTAATTACTTGTCGATTAACCAATTTCTGTGATCGCGACATTTTCCTCTATGTGAAATAACTTTAGTTGCAAAACGCATATGATTACAGGCACTAGCACACATTTCCGTCCTGCTCAACATCGAAGCCCAAGTGGACTGGATGATCAAGGTCGTCCGAGAAGTTATGATGAAAAATGCGCAAATCGTGACCGTGAGAAAATGTGCAGAAGATGACCACATGGACAAGATCGCTGAAGCCCTGAAATCCCAAGTGTATGGAACTTCCAAGTGCGGCTCTTATTTTGTGGATGGAAGAGGTACCAACTTCGGGATATGGCCTGGGGCTGCTGCTTCCTTCCTTGAAGCTACCCAATCTGTTATCATCTCACATTTTGAGTTCTCATAAACTAGTATCATATTATGCAAACTCAGAATGCCCAGTAGTATAACTTGAAACGCCGTCGTAGAAAAAACTTTTATTAGACAACATTGTAGCTCTACCAACATGCTTGGAATCAAAAGTTCCTGTAAGTTTAAGATCAAAGTCATTGAGTAAAATATATGGTTATTGCAATGTCATCATAACAAATACATATTATATCTCTATGCCAAATGGCAGGATAACAACATTTGATTTTGGCGCTCTAAATTTTCTTTTCCACAATGATACGCTATTCGTCAAGCATTTCTGCATGCAAAAATTTTGACATCGACCTTTGACCTACTTGGAATTACTCAAAATTGCTCATCTTCGAACTTGACCTTACATTTACCCCTAACTAACTATTAATCACTAAAACTGAAACAAAACTCCCAAAATCTATCTTGTTCTCAAGTTATTTTGCACACACACAGAAGGAAATTTCTCATGCAGGATCTAAATAACTTCGTGATAATCTGAAAGATTTGCATGGGATTCCCCTCTTATGGGGGAATCCCATGCAGGATATTAGGAAATGGTTACTTTGTTCAAGTAATTTACTTTCACTTCTTACCCCCATGAACCATTTGCTCCATCATTGTATCCGGCCGGAAGAAGAATTCCATCTCCTCAATTTGCCACTTGTCATTCAGTTTCATCACGACCCGTTGTTGGACATTAGACCTACTGCAGAACACCCAAGGCTATAAGGACTAGAATCGAGAAGGCCTACGGACATAAGATAAGAACAAGGCGGACAAAAGGCCTATAAGAAAATATCGCATGTAGGACATAAGGTCTATGCCATTGCATTTTGCATTTTAATCATCTTCTCAACAACTCATCGTATATATAACTTAAGTTAGGTTTATTAAACAAGTCATCAATGTATTATAAAAACATAAAATAAAATCTCATAATAAATTATAATCTCATAATAAATTTTAAAAAATGAATAAATAAATGAAAAAGCTTATTTGTGCCATCAATCTGTCAAATGATTTAACAGTTAGCAAATGAAATGAACATGCAAATCAACTATTCCCACAAATAATACAAATAATTTCCATAATAGCATCATTTAAGACAAATATTTTACATCATATATGTTTTACAATGAATTGGTGATTGAATGCAATGAAAATGCAAAATGCAATGGCTTAGACGTTATGTCCCACATGCGATATTTCCTTATAGGCCTTTTGTCCGCTTTGTTCTTATCTTATGTCCGTAGGCCTTCTCGATTCTAGTCCTTATAGCCTTGGGTGTTCTGCAGTAGGTCTAATGTCCAGGATTCATCACGACCACCCAAAGATTTCCACCTTTCCTCCATGCGGAGCCAGTTCCAACATTTGCCCATTCCTGCAGGGGCACTTTAGCTCCCCCGTCATGTGTCCCTAGTGACGAAACTTGAAGGTCACCTTGGGAGGGGGTGTGTACACTTCCTTAACTTCCAGAGCGAAGCCATCCTTCAAGGCTTTTCGGAAGACTTGGTGGGACGCGTGGGGATCCACGATGTGCTTGACTGCATAATATTCCGTGTCGCCAAGGAAGGCATTGTATGCGCCAACCAATTTTCCCGACTTCTTCCAAGCTAGCCAAAGGACCTCCATTTACTGATGTCCGGAATTTTACGGGATCGACGGTAAGCCATTGAGCTGGGTTGGTTTTGTGGGAGAGCTCCTTCTCCCAATTCTTGATTAGGTTTGTGATCAGAATCTCGAGGGATCCTTTTGGGCGGTCTACAGTCCGCTCTGAAAAGATTTGTAAAGTATAATACATATTTTAAATATTAAAAAAAATATTTCATTTTAGGGTATGAATTTTTTGTAAAATATTTTGGTTTCATTGTCCTAGTGCTACTTACCTTATCATACAAATTGTTGACGAGACTCTAGTCAGGTTTTGAAACAGTTACCCAATGCGTGCTCCTCTCATCCAGGACGGAATTTAAGTTTTCAAAAAATTTGGCAACTCGTCGTAAGGAATTTTATCCATTTTAAAGGAGCAAATTTCTTTCTATTGGATAAAGTAAAAGGAAGAATAAAATATGGTTCGTCTTCGCTCCCACTGTTGACTGGACTGTTTTGTATCAGAAAGTTTTTCTTTATCACACTGTTAATTAGGGGCAATTTGTGCTTAGATTAACTAACACTGGCTTATATTAGCTCTGCCTTAGGTATTGAATACGGACAGGAATTCATGGAACATGCCAGGACAACAGGACAACCTTGTGTAAATAAATAAAAAATGAAACGACTGAAGATGCTAGTTTAAAAAGGATACCAAATAAAAAGATTTGGTTCAAGGTTGTTGCATATCCAATAAAAAAAAATATCATTCAATTAATGCGTACATAAGCGCAACCTGTGTGGAGTAGCCAAGCCTAAGCTGTTTTTTGAGAAGTGGTTTGGTTATGCACATGTTTTAATAGACGCTGTGAGGGAATATGCACGACTTCTTTTTTTTTGCTAAAATCATCTCAATATTAAACACATAAAGATAGAGCAACTTGTGTAAACCTATATTCCTTTACATAGCTACGGATAGACTGGAGTCTACATCGAGAAAGAATGAATGGGCAATGTAATGAAAGGTTCAAGGCGAGTGACTTCACCTTCACGTTCGCACTTTGACTTTACTTAAAATAGTGCGTCAGTGCATGTCCGATGGAATGAATGAGGGTGTGCAATGTCACTATTGGGATTGCAGGGGATAGTGATTCTGAAGTTGTGGTGAATGACTATAGTTGCTCATATTCAGCACATTTAAGATTATGCATTTGTAATGGATAGTGACAGACGCTATCACGATATATAGTTTAAACCCAAACTGGAGAAAAATTTCATCTACACCAATGACCAAGTAAAAAATGATTCCTTAGCAGATCAGATCAGACTAGGATGATAGGTAGGGACAAGGAGCGTATAATGAAAGGAGATCCATTTAGGAGAATTTCAATGTATTTTTCGGGGATATAACTTTGGGACGTTGTTAGGCGAATAAGCTTTGAAGTAAAGATAAAGTCCTCGCAAAATTAAACGTTGACCCAACAACGGTCCCAAACCTTCATCCCCCAAAAAGTACCTAATTGGACCTCCTTTTAAAGGCGCTTGCTTGGGTGTGTACCCTCCTTGGGTAGGGACATCGTAAAAGGCGAATCCAGTAATATAAAATCAAATAAAAAATTCATATGTGTATCATTCAAACACAACCATCTACTTGGCCTAAGCCTAGGTCCCAATTATAATCTGGAGATGTGACGCATATGTCTGGCCTGTATATAGAAAATATTTTACGTGAAACAATTTTCACGATCTTAGGCAAATGCCCATGCAGTTTTATACTATGAGAACTTTTGTTATCTAAAAAAGTTGAATTGAAAAAGTGCTGAATTGAAGCTATGCGCAAGTATTTTTATTTATATTTTTGGTTTTATTATTTCTTCAGTTAATGCATAACGAGAAACCATACATATTCGAGTATTCGAGTATGAGTAGGTATATACTGATATTAGGCATATTTACTCGACGAAAGTTAAATATAAATAGGTAAAGTTAAAAATGTCAAACATAAACCGCTTGTATACTAGGAATCACCGTAATTAATTTAAAATGATATCAGCCCTTCCTTCTTAATCTTGTCCATCCACCTATTCAAAATATCATACGACGACTTCATCCCGCAATAATGCTCAGGAGCAAACTTTGACACTTTCTTGCTCTTGAAGAAATCCCTATTTTTTAAATACGTCTCCGCCAGGGTATTCGCATATGAATAGAAGGAGAAGAGATTGTCGTCACTGAAGAACTTTTCAAAGTCCAAGAGGGTGTCCACTGAAGACTCATCAAATTGTTGGATGTCTTCTCCCCTCCCATGACTCTGCAAAACTTGCTCCCTGCTCCGATCGTGATCAATGACCTTCATCTCGAAACCCATCTCGCTTGCCATGATAGTCAAGCATTCCTGGAGGAGGTGGGGCCGGGGATGGAACACGTTGTAGATCTCATTTGGGGCATCCTCAGCAAACATAATTTTAATCGAGATCTTGGCAGCCACATGGACTGGGATGATGTTAACCGGGATGGGCTTCTCAGGCATGACCCTCTCCTTCAGGGCGAAGAGGATCATCTTCATGAAGAGGCTTTGGTCCGAGAGAGAACTCTCTACTGAGGTGGGTGGCTCCCCCATGGCCCTCGAGAATCTGAAGGATTTACATGGGATCCCTCTCTCCTCAGTTGCTTCTTTTAGGAGGGCATCGCAAACATATTGAGAGGCGAAGTAGCCGCTGGTCGTCTCCACAGCCAAGGCGGATATGTCAGGCCATTCCTCAGTGAAATGGTCACCTTCAATGGACTGCAATACGGCGGCGATGGTGGAGGCATTGAAGATGTGCTTGGTCTTCGCCTTGCAGGCAAATTCCAAAACGTTGAGGAGACCTCCAACGTTGATGCTCCTGGCATCGAACTTCCCTCTAGGAATCTCCTTGTAATATTCGGTCTGATTTACTTGAGCTCCGAAGTGAATGATCGCATCCACTTCGTCAGCCAGGGCTGAGTAGGTGTCCTCTGGAAGACCCAGTTTAGCTTCAGTCAAGTTACCATGGATGGGCGTCACTCGACCCTGGAAATATTCCTCCTTGATCTTGAGGTTATTCTTCTGGAACGAGGATATGAGCCTCTGCTCAGGAGACATCTTTTGCCTCTTCCTGACCAAGCAGTAGATCTTCTCCAGTTGGGGACAGTTCTCGAGCAGCTCATTCAGAATGTGGGAGCCCATGTATCCAGTTGCCCCAGTCAGGAGAATTCTCTTAATTTGGGAGGTCTTCGTTTCAGATCCGGGATTCTCAGTTTGGATCTTATCAGGAAGCTTAGCATCCTTCAAAATCAGTTCTCGAACTTCATCCAAAGTTGGTGGAACTTCAGTCGGCGTATCCGCGTCCCCCTCAATCTGTTCCACGAACCTTTTCCCCAACGAATTGACAGTTGTGCAGTTATTCCAAGCTGATTGAGAAACAGTCAGTCTTCCTTTGAGAATGGACTGGAGGAAATTTTGCAACTCGATCATCATCAGCGAGTCCATCCCCATCTCTTCAAATTCCATGCCTCCATCAACGCTCTCATCCGGGTTCAGTCGGAGGACTTGCTTCAGACAAATTTTTATTGCCTCCCTCATCACTTCAATCTTCTCCTCCACAGTTTTACAACCGTCGTAATCTTTTCGAAATTGGGTAGAATTAATCTGAGCATTTGCTCCAGAGTCCTGGTTCCGTTTCCCAAACATATTTGACAGGAGATCCCCAATCATCCACTTGCTGAATGGGTACATATTGACATGCATCTCTGCTGAGCTGTTAAATATGATGGCAGTTAAATGATTCCGATTCTTCCTCAAAATCTCATCCAGAGCGTTGATCCCCTGTTGGGGAGAGAACGGTCTGGCCACAGCCAGATCCGCTTCAGCGGCAAGACCAACCTCACCAAACTGCCCCCAATTGATTGTCGTGGCTGGCAGGCCATTGCTGTTCCGGAAGAGGGTGAGCCCATCCTCAAATCTGCAGGCGGAGGCGTAATTCCCTTGTCCTGCTGCTGCCATCGGGGATACAAATGAGGAGAAAAGAACAAAGTGTTCCAGGATCATGTTCTTGGTTAGCTCATGCAAGTTCCAGGAACCATTCACCTTGGACTGATAAGTATGCTGGAACTTATCCCAGGTAAGTTTATCCAAAAGACCGTCAGCCAGAGTTCCGGCCACGTGCATGACACCCCTCAGGGGAGGAAGATTATCTTGAATGTCTTTGAATACCCTTTGGCAATCTGTCATTATTCCAATATCAGCAGAGACAACGTGAATTTGGCATGTTGATTCTTTGCCGATGGTATCCAACATGGCTGCTGCTTTTACGGTGGGAGGACTGCGACCGACGAGGACGATATGTCCTGCCCCTTGCTTGACCATATATTTGCAAACTTCCATTCCAACACCGCCAAGCCCTCCAGTTATCAAATAGCTGCTTTTCTTATTGAAGAGTGGTCCTACTTGCTCCATGATCACGTTCCCATTCTCCACATCCGCTTCTGGGAAAGAGCAAACCACTTTACCGATATGCTGAGCCTTCTGCAGGAAAGTCAATCCCTGTCGGATATCCACCGCGTCAAAGCGGGTATATGGGATGGGGGTCAATAACCCCTCAGCAGTCCACTTTTCTTGACACGCAAGCAACTCCATTCGCTCCTCCTTTGATGTGGTTGTCAGCTCGACGATGGTGTACTCCACATCCGGTCGAAGTGCCTTGACTTCTTCCTCGGACCAAATATTCAGTTTACTTATTTCGACAAATCTAGCTCCTTTGCCGCAAGCTCCCAGTGTGGCCTCTTTGAATCCTGTCCCGGTAATGGTGTTAAAGACAATATCGACTCCTTTTCCTTGAGTGACTTTCATGATTTCTTGCCTATAATCAGTAGTCCTAGAATTGAAGACGTGCTCCACACCCAAAGATCTCAGGTAGGCTCTCTTCCGATGACTTCCAGCAGTACAGATTACATTAAGTCCAAGTTGCTTAGCAACCTGAATTGCTGCCAAGCCAACCCCACCGGAAGCCGTATGAACCAGAATGGTTTCACCTTCCTTCACCTTTCCATATCTGTCCAGGCAGTAACGGACAGTGCAAAATACGATTGGGAGGGATGCTGCTTCAGCGAATGTCCAGCTCTTGGGAACTTCCACGACGACATCTGCATCAACTTGAATGTGACTAGGGAAGGTATTCCCAACAGCTCTGAATGAGCATACTGCGTCCCCCAGCTTCCATCTGGTGACACCCGTTCCTAGACGGGTGATAACCCCGGAGAAATCCAATCCCAACAAGTCGTAATTTTCAAATTCCTCAGAGGGCTTTAGAACACTGATGACGTCCTTGAAGTTGAGGCCAATGCATTTGACTTGAATTTCAATATCATTTGGCCTCAGCGAATATTGTTCCAGCGGAACAAACTGGAGCTCCTGCACTGTCTTCAATTTAGAGTGCATCAACTGGAATCTGCTGGTTCCGAATGGGAGTGTAAGGCTCTTGTCTCGATTCTTGTCCCCAACAAACGTTGGCAAGTATCTCACACCACCTCTGAATATTGTGAAGTATGCGGGGTCGTCATCCAGTGTGGAAAACATTTCATGGAAGAGTTCATCCATCCCCTGGTCCAGTTGTTGGGGGTGGATGTCTATTCCCTTGATTCTTATTGCAGGGTGCTCGTTTATTACCGTTTGGGCCAGGGCAAGTAACGTTGCGCTTGATGGATTTTTGCAAACAATGTCTCCAACAGACCATTGTCCACTGGTTAAGAGAATCAACTGTGGTATGGATTTGTGCGGGAGCTGGAACAAGTTCTGGAGCAAATTATGGAAGGGTCTTGCCAATGCTGTCTGATCCCTCATGGTTGTCGACGTAATGCCCCAAGTGACGATGAGTCCTTCGACGGGAGGGAAACTCACTTCCTGTTTCTCTTGGCCCCGCCTGAAAAACAGTTTGAACAACCTGTCCATATCTTCCTTCATCTCAGGGTTGATCTCGTATTCCATGTCAGATATCTTTGAAATTGATCCGGAATATTTCTGCCTGATGAAAATCACCTTTTTCCTCTCCAGAGCGTTGAAACGAGATGCCAAGTCATTCACGAAAGCTTCCTCCTCCTCAAGATAGAAGACCAACCAGGATCTATTTGCTTCTTCCTGGATCGCTTGCATTTCAGAATTTAATTTAGGCAGCAACTTTTGGCGTGACTTAACAGATTGGCCATCCGTTTTGGCAAGAATGGCAGCAAATTTGTTCCGATAGCAGTAGCCAAACTGAGGGAATCCCATGTCATTCAGCACATCCTTCCAAGTACCCGCCAGGAGCATGGGATGATTTGGTCTCAATTTCAAATCAGTGAATCTCCAGTAGCCCTCCAAAAGTCCATAGATGGAATCCACCACCCTGTCCGAGCCCAGATTTTCCACCAACCATAAGGATCCTCCGTCCCTCATAACCTGCTTGATATTCATGAGTGACTCTCGAATGTCCCTGGTGACGTGGATCACCTCAACCCCAATGACCGCATCGAAATACTTCGAGGGAAATCCTTGAGAGGCGGGATCATGTTCCAGATTCAACTTCCGGAACTTGATGGATGTTCTATATTGCTCAAGTCGTTTCTCAGCGGATGGGAAGAAGGATGCAGAAATGTCAGTGTAGACATATTCGCAAGGGACTTCCGCCTCATGAAGCGATCTTAAAATGATCTCGGACATTGAACCCGTCCCGGCCCCCACCTCCAGTATCCTCAGGACAGGAAGGGGGAGATGACTTGCTTTATATGACTCCTTTAACAAGGTCAATTGCTTCTTCCAGAGCTGCTCCACAATGTTGCTGTATTTGACAATGTAGTCGTAGAACTTCTTTGCCGAGGGCTTGGACTCGGATTCGGGAAAGAGGACTTCCAAGGCATTTACCCGCCCAGTCAATATTTGATCCAGATTTTTGCCGACCGTGTCGGCAAGTAGTAGGGCGTCCACAACTGACTTCTCTGATGTAGTCGAGTGCCTTTCCACAATTTCCTCCACTTCCTTAATCAAATCAAACTCATTCATTGGAAGGGTCTTTACTATCCACTCTGCCTCCCCCTGGGATTCCAGTATCCCATCTTCCTCCAGAAATACCAAAAATTGTCTGAGTAGCTTCTTGTGCTCCGGGAGGATCTTTAAACCGGTAGCAAATTCTTCAAGGGAGATTTGCTCCTGTAATTTGGGTGACCATCCAAGTCTTTGAAGGGCAAGGATGATGTTGCTCCCGACAACTGTGTCCGCTTCCCTCATATTCTTTTGGGCTTCTGGGGAGTGGTCGGAGAGGTCAGTGGGCTCGGAGTCGATGAGCTGGATGGGGTCAGGTGCCACTGAGAAGTCAACACGGTTTTGGAGGTGGTGAAGGGTTGGGATCCATTGAACAGTGAAGAAGTCGGGTCGGGATATGACTTGAGTTTCTAACATGGCTTTTATTGTGCTCACGCTTGTTTCTATTGAGGTGACTCCAAAAAGGGCGGCAACAAGATTTCCTTCAGAGTCCAGGACCACAACCGGATTACTTGGATCTTGGTAGTTTTTATGGATGTAGCATGAATTGGTCTTCAATGGCGCAAACCAAATGAATTTTTCGCAGCCTGTCGGGACGAATAATTTCCTTTCGGAGGTGTCCCCGTCAAGTAGTCCCTTCTCCAAGAACAGTGCCATTTGGATCATTGAGTCGATCAGGGTGGGATGGAGGAGATATTTATCAGACCCCTTTGGAGTCTCCACTTTAGCAAGTAGTTGATTTGTTTCTAGGTCCCTCCACAAATGCTCGAGTGTTCGAAATGTTGGACCAAAGTTCAACCCAAGTTGCATAACCTTATCGTAGAGTTGCTTGCCGAAGTTGTCATCATTTGAAATGAACTGTTGTAATCTATGAATATTTTCAAGGTTCTTTGCGTGATCCTGATAAGCATGGAACTTATCCCCTGCTTGATTTTGGAAATTAATGTAATACGGAGCAAATGAAGCCGTAGCATGTTGAATCCAGTTGGAACTCTCTTCAGACGTTACCTCGTGATACATCTCCACTGGGAAACCTTCAGTGTCTTGTGAGGCCTTGGCATGTCGAACAATAGTCTGGCACATGATTCTTTCCCCGCCATCATTCAGTCCAAGGGCTGTCTTTGTTTGAAAGTTGCTGATGGAAATGGGTCTTTTTGGAAGGAGGGATGTGGAAGTCTTTCCTCCCATTGCAGCGTGCCCCGCCATCATGAGCATTTCCATGTAGCCTGCTCCAGGAAAGACGATCTTGTCCCCGATCATATGGTCCCTCAAATATTCAAGCTTGTCATCTGGCTTCACCTCGCCCTGGAATAGTTTCAGTTGGGTTGGATTGGGAATGGCAGAACCGAGAAGGGGATGAAGTTCGATTTTGCGAGATGTCAAGATCCTTGGCCAATACTTGGCTCTCTTAAATGGATAAGTTGGAAGAAATGGACCCACCTTGGATCTCTCATAAAATTGGTCAAATCCCTCCCAGTTAATGTCAGCCTTTCCAAGGACGAATAACTTCCCAAGTGATGTCAAGATGGTGTCCCAGTCCCCTTCATTCCTTCTTAAGCTGGGTAGGAACAATGATGTCATGGAGCCACCGCTGTTGTTCATCATGGTCATTGCTGAGAGAACCGGATGGGGTCCAACTTCCAGAAATATCCCGCAGCCAAATTCTTCATATGCCACTTTACTAGCTTGGAGGAAGTTCACCTTTTCTCTTGTATGGCGGACCCAGTAGTCAGCATCCACCTCACTTCCGTCCACAACTTCACCCATCATTCCAGATATGAAGGTGCAGCCATTCTCTGATTTCTTACAGATAATTTTCTCTGCAACAGATCGATATTTCTCCAACATTGGATACATATGCCTGGAGTGGAATGCATGGGTTGATTGTAGCACGGAAGATTTGACTCCACAGTTGTTCTTCAGAAATTCCTTAAACTCCAGAATGATCTCAGAGTCCCCAGCTAATACTGTTTGCTCAGGGGTGTTCACCGCTGCAAAGTCCAGGCTAATATCTTTCCCATTATATTTCATTTTCTGGAAGGTCTTAACTAGCCTCTCCGTTGTTGATTTGTCCAACTTGACCACGAGCATCTTTCCTCGGGGGAGATTTTCGATAAGGCCACTTCTCTCAGCGACGAGGGTCAGAGCATCATCCAGGTCCAGAATGGCAGCAGCAACGGCAGCGCCGAACTCGCCCAGGCTGTGGCCAAGCACAATGTCTGGTTTGATGCCCCAGCTTTCCCACAGTTTCAGAAGACAATATTCGACCACGAATATTCCAGTTTGACTGTACAAGGTCCTGTTGGAGTCCACGGATTCTTCTTCACTGAAGAAAACGTCCTTGATCGAGATGCCATATTTTGTCTTCAAGAAGTTGTCACAATATTCAAAGTTGGAGTGGAAGATGGGGGAGGTGGAATATAACTGCTTAGCCATTCCATGATATTGTGACCCTTGACCAGTGAAGAGAAAGACGATATTTTTGTTATCTGCTTCTGGGTTCACTGCACCATTTCGTATGACGTTTCCTGTCTCCAACATATGCAATGCTGTCTTGCAGTCAGGGGCAATGAGTGCTACTCGACATGGAAACGAAGCTCTTCCAACGTTCGCTGTATATGCAATATCTGAAAACTTTGCAGGGTCTGATTGGAGGGATGACTTGTATCGTTCGAGCAACTCTGACAGGGCCTCTTCATTTTTGGCAGAGATCTTCAGCACATGAAGTGGGCGCTCAAATCCAGGGAAATGAGTTTGCTGCATGGCATACTCCTTTGCATCATATTCCTGGACGACTGCATGCCCATCCATCCCAGTGAAACCGAAGGAGCACACCCCAGCCATTCTTGGCTTCCCAGGGACCCTGGGCCATTGCATTGGCTCCAGTGGGAGCTGTGCTGGAATTGATTCCAAGTTAATATTTGGATTGAGTTGAGTAAAGTTCCTGTGACGAGGGATGATCTCGTTCTTCATGCTCAAAAAGACCTTCATAATTCCAGTCATTCCGCTGCATGCTTCAGTATGCCCCACGTTTGTCTTCACGGAGCCAATGACCAACGGACGATCTCTTTTGACGTTGCCATATATGCGACTAATTGCGTGAATTTCGGTGGTGTCCCCCACAACAGTTCCGGTTCCGTGAGCCTCAATGAAGCTTACTTCGGATGGATGAACGTTCCCATCCTTCAGAGCGAGTTGCATGGCCTTAGCTTCACAGGTGGCGGTTGGAGTACCAATACTCCTGCTGAGCCCCTCTTGGGTTAAGGAGGTCCCTCGAATCAAGCCCCAAATCCTTTCGCCATCCTTAACCGCATCTGATAGCTTCTTCAGGACAAGAACAGTACATCCCTCAGCCCTTCCAAAGCCATCAGCGGATGCATCGAATGTCTTGCAGTGTCCATCGTTGGCAGTGATGGCGTCCAGTCCAGGTGTCTCTGGCGTAAACGGCAGAAGAATAAGATTGGCAGCACAGGCTATGGCCATATTACATTCCCCCTTTCGAAGACTCTGAGTGGCCATGTGAAGGGCAGCTAAAGAAGCCGAGCAAGCCGGATTGGTTCCGATACTTGGTCCAGTCAAACCAAGCAGATGAGATATGCGGGCTGCTCCAGCGCTGATCGAGTTCCCCATCCAAGTTCGGAAATGCTCACCTTCTTCTGAAGATTGCAGAATATTAACATATTCATTTTGATAGCTTCCAAGAAAGACACCTGCTGGAGTTCCCTTCAAATTGGCAGGGTTGATCCCTGCATCTTCCAGTCCTTCCCATACGACCTCGTGAAGGATCCTGATCTGAGGGTCCATGTAGACTACCTCCTTTGGACTGAGTCCGAAGAACTTGGCATCGAACTCATCCACAGGCACGGAAAGGAACCCCGCGTTCGTTGCTGTTCTGTCATAGTTGGGGTAGTGCTCCTTCCTGAATCGATCCTCTGGAGGATGGCAGATTGCGTCCCCTCCTTCCATGAGTAGGTTCCAAAACTCGTTGAGGTCCTTGGAAGCAGGGAGACGGCAGCTCATGCCCACTACAGCAATTGGCTCATTTTCTTTCTTCATTTCTCTCTTAAGTTGGAGGCAGTTGGTGGGAGTGTCCAGTTCTAGAACCTTCACTTCTTTGTTGTATAATTCTAGCCAGTTTTCGTAAACGAACTAAATTCAGAAAATAGAAACGCGTTAAGTGCTTGTTATATATTGAAGACCAGCTATGTGTGAAACTGAATGCGAGTTAATTAAGCATATTTTTACCTTTTCCAGTAATCCAGCATCCTTGAAATCAAATTCTTTTAATGTTTTCATGTCCCTTGGCAAGCTTCTCAATTGAACGATGTTTAAACTTTCGTCATTCCTGAAATGAAAAAAAATCAAACTAATTAAATTTCATATACCAGATTAAATTGATAATTAATTAATGAACAATAGTCCGATTCGAATACCCCAAAACCCGTTTCTCATCCAATCCAATCGAAGAGTAATCCAATGACAAGAAGAAGTCGGCAACATGAGTCTTGGCAATCCAGTTTAGGAAGTTGGCATTACTCACAACTACATTTCAACAGATTAGACAGAATTAAAAAAATAAGCATCCATATTTTCAAAATTAAATCCACTCTAATTGAATGAGAGCCTAACTACGCTAAACTTATTATCGGTAATTGATATAAATATGCAAAGCAATAACTTACTGTCATCCTCGGTACATTCCATAACACTCTCGGTCAGTTTCAGAAATGCTTCACTGGAAGGGGAAAAGTAGATTGGGCCACACAATCCCATCTCGTTCTTCCCATTTCCACCCTCGCAGGCACCCTCTTCAGCAGCAGTTTCAAACAAGTCATCGCAGTTCTTCAAAACCAGCGCCTCTGGATTGAGGAAGATGCACTTGTCGAAGAAAGTAAAAGTTAGAGCAAAGCTCAATGCAAGAGAATCAGATGGGATGAGATTCTTCAGGAAACCGGAATCCCAGGCTTGACTTGGAATCACGAAATCGAAAGTCGTTTTCAGGATGCTCATCCACTCTTGGGAAATATCAGGAAGTACTATGACCGCAAGACTCTTCCGGGTCATAACTCGCCTCAGAGACTTTCCCAAGACCAGTGCCTTCTCAGCATATTGCTCCCCCAAGCAGTGGGTTACCCATGCACAGGCTGCAGTAATTCAAAAAATTTAAAAATAATTGCTAAACTGTTCCAATTAAATGTGGTCATTTAAATTACTTAAGTTTGATTTTTGAAGGAGTTAGAACCCATCCTTATCAAGTTGAATTAGAAGTTGTTTTGAAGTTTGAGGTTATTGGAAGTTGTCTATAGAGCTGTTTGAATGAGTTGAAGACTGACATGTTTATTTGGAACTTGAGATAATTGTTTTAAATACTCATTTTAATATAAATAATTCGAAAATATATTGAAATAAGAAACATAAATATGGACACGAAAACTTCTCAAATTCTAAACTTCATCTACCTGTGAGGATCGGAAACGATCAGATTTGATAATTCCGTCTGCGGATGTAGCAAAGGTTTGCCATGCGGAGCATGATAAAACTCTAGTTCATCAAATACCATGTTTCGAAGAATTTCTAAGGGTTCTTTCAGTGAAGAAGAAATTTAAGACAATTGTTAAATTATCCTATGATAATTTAGAGCGAGATAATTTTAAGCATATTATTTCATAGCATGTAAAACCAATGCGGCGAATGCACTAAATAATTATCAGTTTCAAGAGATTGCTTGGATCAGTTAGCGCAGTATTAAGTATATCATTAAAATTTGCTTGTGTTTAGTGCCTTTTTTTGTAATGAGCAGAAGGGTTGTGCTTTTAATATTTTGTGAGCACGCAACTATTGCTATTTTACCGATAGATTAAAGTGATCAATTTGGATCGTAGCAAAAATTTATCAATGACTTACTCATTTTGTCCTGATTCAGGATGATAACGTTGGAACTGTTTTAAGGATGCACAACAAATTAGTCGTCGCGTCGTGTTTTTTATTAAGATCTCAATTCCAAGCACCTGTGTACTGTTTAAATTTTCGAACATTTCATCTTCAATCCACAAATTATACTGAATAATATTACATTTTTGGCAAACTTATCTCCCTCCCTCCATGAAAGCGTGTCAAATATCTCGAGAGGGTTCGGTATGTCCGGATTGATTTTCATAAAATAGGTAAAAAGCATCCTTCATATTATTCAGTTTTGACGCGGTCCATAAAGTTTCCTGAAACTTCCAAGTCAATAAGCGATATGATGATGGAAGGTGCTTTCCACCCCATCCCAACGCAGATGGATCAATTTATTACCCATAAATTAATGGATATAAAATTTCCGATTTCCAGAGATAAAGTTTCCTTCCGCACAATTTGTGCAAATTCTCAAGGACGCACGTACTTTAACATGCCATGAGCAAACGGGAGTAGAGTAATTTAAGTGTGAGCTCCCCTTATATCCCTGGTGGCAATAAAAAAATTATTAACAAAATGGTTTTCCTGAGTTGCAATTCACATTTAATATATTTGAAATGAGTTAAATAATTAAAGTGCTTATGAATGGCTTAAAAGAAAAGGGAAATTATTGTCTGATGAACTGGAAACACCAAATTCTGATTCTGACTTTCCTTATTAATTTAATTGATGTGTTCCACTGCGCAGCGAGAATTGTAACTGCATTCGACGGTTTGTGCAAATTTGAAATAGTTAGGTAGCTTTGTGGTTCACGGGCATGTACATTTTCATAACGTAGCGGGTAGCGATTGAATTGTGTAGTCTTTGTTCGACTTTTAAAGCAAAATTTTGTTGTAGCCAACAAAACATTTAAAATCTTGAGAATGGGATCGCTTTTTTTATTCTTGCTTCGAGCATCGAAAATTTCGATTCGAAATATAGCTGATGCGACAGTATATATATATGGTCAAGTTAGGAGTGCAAATTGGGCAATTGGATATATTATTATGTCAAGCGCCAAAGTAAAAATGTCTTCTTATCTCAACCTATATTATGTATCATATAATGGACTTATACGACTCCAGTTTACCCTATGGCTACCGATTATATGTTGAAACCCTGTCAATGTGGCTATATTAATTTTTTGACTTGCTTCCTCGACAATTGAAGTTGCAATCCTTAACCAGGAATACCCGAGAACTGATTAAACTGGGTTACATCTCTCTGATTCATTTTTGCTTCATTAGCCACGTGTTCTCGAATAATCATGGGTCAGATAGAGAAGCGTTCGGTTCTGGGAATTTTCTCAATTTTCTGTCAGGATTGATAGTCTTTTAAAAACGCCATTTCAGGACGGGGCAATTAATTTTGATTGGGCTTTGGATTCTCAAATCATGCAGCATATTTCCATTCCAGAATAATTACATTTACAACAAGTGCGAATCACAGCGATATGTTATAATGAGCCATAAAGTATAAACCATCTTTATTACTAACTTCGGTCCAATCATGAAGAATAAACTGTACAAAGACAATTAAGATAACTTGCTCCATTTAACTTTGGAATTGTAGTTACATGGCTGCTATAATAAATAATTAAGCTACAATCGTCCATTGATGTCCTTGCTCACAATGCATTATTAAATTGTTATTTTCCAGCGGTGCCAATTGGAGATCAAATTATTCCCAGAATTGTCCGACATTTCAAATAAAAAAATAGCCAAAATGAACAAGGCATGCGCTTTTTCTGTCTGATTGAATGGAACTTATTAACTTGCGACGAAGTCCAAGTTGTTGACAATGTAGGGTAGTTCTGTTTGTCCGTGTGTCCGCACGATATCTTAAGAACGAGGTCTAATTTTTAAATTCTGTTTTCAACTATCGTTATCCATTACAAATTGTAGTTTCGAGTTCGAAGATGGGCAATATTGGATAACAGGAAGTAGGTCAAAGGTCAAATCAAAATTTCTTTATGCGGAAATTCACGGCAAATATCATATCATTGAAAAGCATTTCTCGCGCTTATTTCAAAAATGCACATACCATCAGCTGTTGAATTAATACTTGACATTTTGGATACAGATGTAGCATAGCATTATAAGTAAACAGCTGTAATTTTGTAACTTAATTGTTACAACAGTTAGTCAACTACAATTAACGATTCCTTTGCAATTAAGATTCAAGATTTGTAGAGGACTTGATTGGACTGATTGAAACTGAATTCTATGTTTTACGTGAAGCTGCTTCCAGTTCCCAAATATGGACAGAAGAGGTTGAATAACTGTTGTACGATGCGCTGGATATTTCTCCGTTTCCACAACCGATAATTCCCATGATCTGGGAATTTAAAATAAATGTTGTGATAATGACGGTAAAATAAGGCTCAATACTAAAGCCATGAAATACATGGGATGCCGAACAGGCTTATGTAATTGAGCAAATAATTTAATTCAACTAACCATTAACCATTAATGCATAAAATTTTAATTAATTCAATTGTAATTAATGGATTAATTGATCGGATTATTTTTAATTCAATTAACCATTGATTAATGGACTTAATTGAATTAATGAATTAATTCATCTTAAAACTTTACGTAATTCATTGAATAAGATAAAGCAAATTAACGTGCAAACGAAACAGGAAGTATTTTATACATGGTAGCTTATAGTATAGGTTCGAAAAATTTAATCGTTAGTTAAAAAACTGAGACCGGAAATGAGAAATGGTATAAGATAACTGATTAAAACAGTCAAAATTGATAATGTACACTATTATCTGAACGCTCTATATTTTGGGGTCAATTATATATATGAAACATATAATATAATTTACAAAGATTTATTGTGTACTGTGAACGAATAGCAGATGTATGTGCTTCAAGAATTAGAAGCACCAGAATTGATTAAAAGAGCATTTCATACAATGCATACATGCGCTGCGCATGTATTCACAATATATAACCCCAATTATGAAACCAATTTGTACTGCTCTAGGTGAAAATCATATTTTTTCTTGATTTTTGCAAGCAT
>JAQIXQ010000645.1:0-23590 GCA_034700485.1 Pseudosinella alba
GAAGAAGTATAGCCTCCTGCACCTGACTCCACAAGCATTGACGAATGGCCAGGATCATTTCCCATGTAATCCTGAGGAGAGCAAAATAAAAAATAGAAATGAGTTGGGACACACGACATAAAACATCCAGACGATAAGCTGGGATCTCCTCACGAAAATAGATTAGGGAGGAGGAATGGGATGTGAATCTTAAATAAATTCTGAAATCGTCAGTCATCAAACTACTTAACAGTGGAATGACGCAGAATGATATTGTGCAGTATAGCTATTTCTCCTCTCAACATTCTAATTTCTTAAATCATATCATATAAGCAGTAAGGACCTGATGTCTGCCGGAAGTTGCGGAAGCATATCCATAAGGAGAGCTTCTGGTTGATGAGGACCCCGAAATAAAGTGGCTTCCATTGTTACTGCCACCACCACCATTCCCTACAATATTAGCACTCCCGTTGCTCCCACCATTGTTATTATGGCTCCCATTGGCATTACTCCCCGCATTTATCCCATTATTGGTGGAGTTGTTGGCATTTCCTCCTCCTGGTTGATTTTGATTATTGATACTGCCATGGGACACGTTTCCACCGGAGCCACCACCATTGCCCGGACTCCCATTAGTCTGATCGGAGGTGGGATAAGGTGGAGGGGAATGATTTGGATAGTTTCCACCAGCCGCAGCATTCCCTCCTACTGCAGCAATAACTCGTGCAATATCGATTGCACTTGGATTAGCGTTTGCAACAGCTCGGTTGAAATTGTATTGGGCTTGCTCCGCGTTGGATGCGGATGAAAATTGGTTGGGGTGATTATGGCTGCTGGTCACAGCCGTCCCATGATGATGATTATTATGGGGGTGGTGGTGATGGTGATGATGTTGATGATGATTACTCCCACCACCGCCGCTCCCACTCGTAGGATTATTGCTGTTTGCTAATGCGGCCAACATGCTCAAGCTACTGTTGAGTTGGATATTGGGCTCAATTTTTAGCTGGACATTGGGTTGCTGGGGAGGATTATTATTATGATGATGATTATGATTAGGTCCCCTGCTAACCCCACCACCAACTATTGTGTTGGTTGGAACATGGGGCAAGGAGCTACTCCCAGCTTGGCTGTGGATATTTGATGAAGGGACTTCCTGCAAGGATTGGACAGAAGTGGGCATTTGATTGGATTGATGGTAGATGTGACGGGAGCCTTGAACCTGTGCTGAGCGCTGTTGATGGGGGTGAAGTTCGGAAGAGGAAGATTCAGCTTCCTTCTTAATATAGTTCTCAAGGGATGAGGCTCCGGAGCTGGGCTCAACTTGGGAGTTCAGGAGATCTAAAAGATGATCATAGGCAAAAATATAACAAGGAAAACTGTTAATCTTTCAATTTTCCTTTGGAAATAGCCCTAATTGTTTCAAGAAGGAGGGAATTGGGAGGTGAATGAGGTGATGACGGAACATAATTGTAATGTACAAATATCCAGCCTTCCAAACACCAATTCATGTAGGCAATAAATTCCGTTGAAGGTCGAGAAAAAGAAATCTTTTGGTAGAGATTCTTTCTGACTGAGGTGTCTTATGGAACCTAAATGAATTCTACTTTTTCTGCCGTCAAAGGCAGTTAGATTTAGATATAGATGGTCATATATTACATTCCGAAAGGGACACATTCTTGCCTCCTCTCGATGGAAAAATATGTCGCGACTCGCGACGAAAGAATCTCATTCATAAAAGACTGCGGCATTAGGCATCCCATGCCCAATCGCGTCACATACATTACGTAATGTAACATGAATTGAATCTGAATGCCAGGGTGGTTCTTTTTTGTGAGAATGTATCTCACACGAACGAGTCGACACCAAATAAAAGCTTCCTTCCCTGCCTACCTTGCCTTGATGTGTTTGTTACCTTTTCAATCCTGTTCTCGTTGTTATTCATGACACCTACTTTGTAGTAGACTCCATGAAATATTACAAGAATTTGTACCTGCCCATAAGCATGAAGGCTTTTACCATGGTGGATGAACGCCTGAATGGAGAGAGTTGGAGGAGAGAATTTACAACAGCCAAGACAAAAAATGTGCTCAATTCAAAAGTGTCTCCACATTGACGGTAAATTTTGATAAAAAGAGAGGAGAGTGAACGAAGTCACTATTTTAGAGCTGCAGTTTCTTAGTAAGAAATTCTTACGCAAAGAGACTGTGTATTATATTTATATTAGACAGAAATGTGAGCTGTTTGTAGTCTGTATTGTATTTGTATAAACAATACTGAATTGGAAACAAATTCATCTTCATATTTGATGTTCCTTTCACCAAGAATTTCTTGCTGAAGTGAAATCATGTTCAAATGTTCTTATAATGCATATTCTTTCAAAAATTAGAATTTCTTGCTTGTAAGCAATTTTTATACAACGGATTGATCAAAAGACTTGTCGTAAATGCAAATCCAAGAAGAAAAAATCTCATCAAATTCTCTCCATATTCCCTTGCCATTCACCATTCCTTAATTTTTACTTGTCAGTCCCTCTCTAACCATGATTGGCAGTATGTCGACATGTTTTTGCTGTTAATCATCCCTTAATTCACAATCCATCAGCAATAAATATTAGGGTAGCATTCAACTAAAAAAATCTCATTTCATTTTTTTTAAATACATAAATAACACAAAGAAATTCCTACGCAAATGGACTGTGAGTAAAAAGCTTTCATAAGTCAAGTCAGGATACATATTAGTATAATAGGGACCAGACCCGACCAGAAACAATTTGAAGAAAAAAAATGACTAAATCCAACGAGCCATTTACCAACTTCCAATCCAACTATGACGAGTGATCACGTTATAATCGTATTTACATTCTCATGAATTCAAAGAAACATTTGCTGACTAATGGGCCATTTTACTCCTTGACAAAAATGGGAGAAAAAACTGGCTATTAAGTCTTTCTAGCTGTCAGCCAAACCAAAGGCAAAGGCAAGCCAGCTCCAACTTTTAGTTCGTAACTCAACTCAAGACTCAAATGCTTTTTAGTGAGAGGTAAATTAAAGTCAAAGTCAAGTCAAAGGACCAGGACTAAAAAGGCTATTCAGGTATAAGTTGTTTGTTGTGATTGTTAGTACATGGGCATAGGCTTACATATTTACAATTACAACTTTGGTGGCTTCAAAAACTGGTCCCATTAGTATTCGTTTTTTTGGATTGGCAAAGTTGGGACCTGGGACTGAACTGAATGATTGATGAAAGCTGCATACCAACATCATAGAAGGATGGAGATGGAATGGAAAGCTTTTACACACCTTCATTCTTCCTCAGAGAAAATAAATGTGCCTGAGAGAGAGATCAAGTTAGTCAATTACAATATAAAAAAGAACATGACGACGTTCTTACTGCAGGCATGAAAGGCATTTTAGCCTTAGCACTTTGCTACATTGCTAAAGAAAAAAGGAATTGTTTTTGTGATATAGCTGGGTTCTTTCTACAGAGGAATATCACAGTGCCCCAAAACCGACTTTTGTGAACTCCAACTCTTTTGTATATAGCCATATCAATTTATTCTCGGGTCTATTTTCCGTATGCTCGACTTTATTTTTACTAGAGCTCATAATATTATCATTTCCGTTTATTTTGATAACTTATTTGCTCATTGCTCGTGCGGTTGTATATCGGTATCAGTGTACCTATTAAAATATTACTATCATATCATATCATATTTACAATTTACATAAATCAACCCTTCCAATAGATATCTCAAATAGGTACTGTAGTATTTTTTTAAATAAATAATGCAATGCAATGGCATCTAATTAAAATAAATATCATCTATAATCTATCTAAATACAAAACATGTTATTCTACTTGCTTGTTAATGTTTGCAGTTAAAATTCTTTGCCAATCCATCCATATCTCATAATTAATTATACATTTGGATTAAGCTATTTTAGCATCCCATCCCCATCACCGGCAAATATATGGTCAAACAGACCAGATGTGATATGTGATGATGTGCTCTGCTCCACAAATGGGATTGACAACATCATTTATTTATTTACTACTGAACTAACTATTATTTGAATGTATGTTTTACGGAAATAGATTTATACGGTTTGGACAATCAGTAGAATTATCATCATTTTTATCATTATCATCACATTACCATCATCAATATCATCATGGCATGGCATGGTTGTGTCATGTACAGGTAGTCATCTCATCATCATTTCATGAGCCTTAAGTACATCCGACCGACACATTAAGAGACTATCCGAATAAATAAATGTGCTAGAGCAATTTATAGCCGAGTTGAAGTTGCAAACTGTTTTAAATTCAAACTTAACTTATGAACCAAAGAATGAAGAAGATTTCTTATTCATTCATTCATTCAATTCTCTCCTTCTCATCTAATCTCTAAAATAGGGAATGGGATATATACAAAATACAAAATCCTCACACAATCAGCAATTACACACAAATGTTGATTAGATATAAATACACCGCGTTGTTTCACCCCACCTTGTTCGTTAAATACTCTCTCGGGATAGTCTTGTCGGGGGTATAAAAGTTTATGTATGAAAAAAATCAAATCGTGATTTGATTTTTTTAACAGAAAACACCTCTATTATAACTCAATATAAAATACCTATTTATGCTATTATGCTTTTTATAGCCTGATTTGATGCACATTTTTCTTAATTCGTACATACTTGATTTGATGCATGCTACAAGTCAAAAATGGTTTTACCGGTCATGTTTCATGTCCTATTCTTACGATATGATATGATATGGAATGATATGATATGATTTTTATTAGACCCCGCGATGTTCCCTTCTCACTTAATATTAAGTATTGTATTATCCCGGCATAAAATATACTAAAGATTGTATAAATAGCTAAAGACGAAGAAAGAAGAAATTGTGCCAGTGGTAAATGTGTTGCTACCTTGCAAAACATGCGATAAAAAAATGATATGTTAATCACGACAGGAAATAAGATTAATTCGGAGAAAATAATTTGCATATATAAGTAGGAATATGAGAATAGTCTATAAGAAGGGGTACTAAGTTAATAATAGAGAAAATAGGAATAAAAATGAGTAAAGAATGTATTTTTGGTTCTTATATTATTTTTTTTGCGGTATGGTGCCTTACTTTTATTATGATCCTGAGCAGCCCCCATATTATGCGTGTAGTGGATAACGCCCCGACTTTGTTGCTGTTGTAGGGCCACGGAAGCCGGCGTCACGATTGCTGATGACGTGGATGATGTAGGGGAATGAGAGGTATGCAGTTGCTGTTGATTAATCTGACTTTCGGAAGTGACTATCTTATTAATCTTAATATGATTAGCGCCACCAGCACCAACACCACCACCACTTGTTACAATGTTACTGACATCGTTACCGCTACCAGGCTGATAAGGGCTGCCGCTTTGGAGTTGACGTGTTGAAGCTGTTGACGTGGATGTTATAGTGGCATTGTTGCCACCCCCGCTGGTAGGGGTACCCTCGTCCAGTTGGGGGAGACCCTCGGCACCTTGCTGATGCTGCTGTTGCTGTTGAGGGTCAGCGCATTGGATTCTCAATTGGTATTCTGCAGACTTGTCGACACCACTTGGGACCGTTGAATCATCCTTACTGTTGATAGCCATGTCGCCATCCGTCACAACTGTCATCTTTGTTCCTTGTTGTTCCTGATTAGATGAGGATGATGAATCCAATCCTGGGGAATTGCTCTTGACGACGGAGGCGCTATTATTTATGGAGCCACTACTAACCGACACAATTCTGTTTGCCGGAGTGACAAGATGAATGGTTGGGGCTGTATTGTTAGCAGAGGAAGCGTTAGACTGACTGATATCATCATCAGCATTGTCGTTCTCTCCCATCCCATCATCCTCATCTTTCATTGTGACGACGTCATTTCCATTTCCTTCTTTTACCGAAGCGTTAGGAAGAGGTGGGGATTGAGCAGCAACCCTTCTTGAATCACTTTCCGGTTCCGGCTCATCCTGCCGCTCTTCCTTTAGTGATGGAGTGGTGGTGATGGTGGTGTCATCACCGCCATTCCCATTATTGGCATTATCGCCAATAAACTCATCTTGCTCTTCATCCCCTCCATCCAAATTTGGATGGTTATGATTTTGCTTGGAATTTTCCTCGTCAAAGCTAGAAGCTTGGGCAGAGGTCTCCTCCTCCTCCTTGATTTGGTAAGTCTGGGCCTGGGTATCTTCTTCACCCATCTCTTCGTCGGCTTGCTCCCCTTCTTGATCACAAGTTGTTGAGATGGGATCCTCTGAGCTTTCCACAACTTCTTCGTTTAGTTGGGTCTCATCTTGCCCCAGCCCGGGTTGCTCGTCCTCACATTTGATGCCTTCCGCAGAGTCAATCTCCATCTTGTCATTTTGCTGGGGAGTTTTATTGGAGCTGTTGTTATTTTCAAAGTCCTCAATATTCTCTTTATGCTGGGGTATTGGGGACGATGAGGATGGGGCTTGCTTACTTTCCTCCATGATGATATTATGATTATGATAATTGTTCAAATACAGTGGTTGCAATTGTAAAGGGATTGCTATTGCTGGTGAGTCACCGGAGGAAAATGATGATGCTGATGATGCCCCAATGGGATTTACAGTTTTCCTAAAGATAGTCGATGGCAATAATGAATGGATGGTTATTCTGAGCTCATTCCAGTCAAATAATGATGTAGCCTGATTTAAGTGGAATATTTTTAAAATCTCAGAAACAGAAACTGATGGGATGGCCAGGGCCATTTTTATTTACTAATCCAAAAACTCACTTATATAACGATAACCCAGTAACTTATAAAGCATTATTGTAATTGTAAAACAAGTTTCACACGAGATGATGAGAACAGAGAAAAATGGAAATAATACAAGGAACGAACAAATACGAACTTTGAAACGAAGGGATTTAACAACAGTCACATTAGATAATATGAAAGATTTTTTTTAAATAAGCACATTTAAATACAATATTTTAACACAATTTAGAAGGTTCTAAATAGTAATTTTAAATGAAATAAAAACGTATAGTTTTTAAAAGGCCAATAATTAGTCACAAGCAGTCATACATGCAGAATGCAGACTGACAAGGAGCCATTTAACAATGCACGATTGTAACGCAGCCAATTTTTGAATCCTGGATATTGAAAACGTGAAAAATGAGGCATTACCAAAATGAATGAACCACAAAAATAAAATGAAAGTGAATCGGAACTTCATACATTACGTGAAATTGTCTGTCACCATTACTTCTTTACCTTGAAAATTGATTCATGTGTACACAATAATATCCTCTGCCTGTGACTATTAAATGTGCCACAGAGAGAAGAGTTAATACAAATTAAAACATGATACAGCAAATACCATCGCATCGTCATTGACATCGAGGTAAAAGTGTTGATTGAGTGATGACAAAGGGTGTGAGGGGTGAGAAATGTCAGTATTTTACGGATTAGGACTCTCCTGCTAAATCTATATATTTCCATACATTATTAACACGAATTAACTATTGGATGGAAAGTGCTAAACAAGTTCCATTAAACTACGAAGCATGCATTGTACTTTCAAAGATAATTTCTTTCAGAATTTGCAAAAATTTAATGAATTAATATTTTATTTTTATTTTCAATGAATTATTAAATGAATTGCAAATTGCAAATAAACTTTACATATTCTAAAAGTTTACGGAGGATTGATCATGATCATTAACATTTTCATTAAGACGTAAGTTAATTACGCGAATACATCTTCAATGGGGCAACGTGATACAAATCCTCCACTAAACGAATTGGGTAAAGGCTTGATTTAGTAATACGTAACTTCAAAGGAAATATTTATTTGATGCAACCGGAAATCAATTATGAAAGCTTTTATTTGAGTTGTGGGTGGAGCTCCTTGTAAATTACGCATAAAAACGTGGCTTTTTTCATTCTACAACAGATCATTCATGTTTGCAGTTTTGTATCCGGAATCCTTTGGAGTGAGTGGAGACACACGTCACCCCAATATCCTCACGTAATGTATTTTAAAATAGATCATTCCTTTCCTTGCTCATTATTACTAACAATTGTAAATTGCAGTATTTTCACTAATGAATCCTACAATGATAAATGATAATAGAATGATCCCCTGAAGGAACATATTAATATATTTAATAGGCTGTTTTAAAAGACAAATTGAGCAAAAATTTCCTGTCATATCATATCTTTGACCATCAATGTATCATTACCTCCGAAGAAGATGATTCAACTGCAAACTTTTAACTAGAAAATAGATTAAAATATTTAGCTGGAGGCTAATGAAGCTAATGATGAATTTGTTCCTGATGAACAACACGTGGGGGAGATGAGATTAGCGAAAAAAATCATTTCCCACATGCCACCGGCCAATATGTTCAGATATGATAAGAATGAGACCAAGCCAGAAAACAATTCCCATTCAATAATAGCTCCATTTTTTTTTTGGATATGTATGCATTCATTACATAATAATATTTTGTTCCTGTCGGCCTCCGCTCTATCTGCCCTTGCACCGGTACTATCTCAGAAGATATGATCATCATCCCCTCTGCCTCTACCCATACCTCTCAACTTACGTAAGCATTTTTAGCTCCACGCTTATATCGTTACAAGTGCATTGATTACAATTTTATGAATTAAGTAATCGGTCAAAAGTTAAGATAGTAAGAAAAATCAGAAAGATTGGTGTGGGATGAATGACTGTGCTATCATGAATGCGTACGTAGGCAAACTCCCCGTTTTAGCCCATTATCTTATATCATTTGTTCACCTGATTTAGATTACCTATTTTATGATAAACTTGACTAGAGAGTATAAAGCAATAAGCAGCAACCCCCTGTCCCATTGTCACAATTTGATAGTAACGAAACAACAAACACGCGTGTAGTAGATTTGGCTGAATATGTTCCTGACCCAGTCAATTAGCATTTCAGTTCAGCCACAAAATTTTGTTCAAAATTGCCATTGCAATTCATTCTAAAATAATATTATGACGCAAAATAAATTCCCTTAAATTATGAATGTCACATAAATACCCAAGCAAAAATAAACTCTTCAAAAATGCTGTGGAAAGAGTGTGTGCAAAAGAGTGATTTGAAAGGGGACGGACGACACGTGCCAAAAATTGTAGAAATAATTAACACATAAATCGTAAAGCAGCAAGTAACAAGGTAATAACATTTAACTATTCTAGTGACTTTTCATGAAAGGCACACAATTAAAAATGATACATACACTTAACATACATTACATGAAGTAAGAATCTTTGGCTTATCTTACCTTATCGGTTATCTTGAAGATGCTACCACAAAGACTTGTTGCTGACGTGCTATATGGTTTGGTTTGATATACCTACTCAAGGTATATCTGTTGTGGGGTTGTTGAGTGGTTTGGCTGATGGTTTGATATGATGATGATTGAGTAACCCAACAGTTTAGTATCTTAACAATTAAAGGTGATATTATATCTTAACTAAATTATTATTATTGAAGATATAGATGCTATCAGTAATCTCCCTTGTGTAGTGTCAAAATATTATAGATTAGCTCGAATTGTGAATGAGGGGGCATATCCAGTACCAACACTAACAGCCTGTTTTTTTTTCGCTTTGCTTGTCTATAATTATTAATACTACATAAGATTAAGGACTATCAGTTTTGGAATACCCTGATAATAAAATTGATATTAAGATATTTTTGACTAAAGCTTTTAACTAAAAGAGCGACGACGACACAGTACGCACACACAGACAAGAGTTTGATAATGAGGGAGCCTATCTCTCTCCGGGCTTTGTTTGGGGGCTAACTTCCAAACGGCTACTATCAGTTCCTCTCTCGTTAGTTTTCCCTTGTGCCTCAAACTTGGACTATGTAACTAACTGAGCGTAAGTATCCGAGGAGGAGAGGTGACAAAACCGTTTCTCCAGTCAAGTATCAATCTATCAAAAGCCAACTCCCTTGCATATCATGTATTAGACTAATGGGAATATTGCTATTTGTGTTATTTCACAAGGAAAATTTTTATATCAGTATTAACAACAATAATAAAGTGGGCTGTTGTAAAGAAAATCTCTTATCATGGATCCTCCGGAGCGGTAACGAAACGAAGGCTAATGTAGCATAAGCGTAGCCTACATTCATATTTCACAAGGTGTGATATTACATGCTACATTACAATGATAATCTCTCATGTATGGGCAAGTCATAATAATTTTTGGGAATAAAGTGGAAATCTGTGGAAATAATATCTAGGTCTCTCTTAACTATAACGGCAAATATGATTGGTTGCGCTTGCTTATTCTGCTGTTTTGTGGACCGAGGGAGAAATGACGAGGATGATAAGGTGATGTGATGTAGGCGATGTCATCTCATCTCATCTCTCATGTCGGTCGTCGGTTGTTGGGATGGGTAAATAAAGGCTACTCGAAAAAAAAACTGATAAGCCCCCGAGAGTTTTTGGATCTTTTGGAAATGCAAACGCGGAGGAAGGAGATAAATAATTTTTTTTTCAGTTTGGTTGATGTTGATTTGATGTTGATGCTTAAATGATGCTGGCATATATTATATATCATGTTGGATGGGGATGAGATAAGGGAGGTGGGAAATGGGAATGAAGAGAGAGAGGAAAATACGGATCCAGGCAGATTCCTTTTCTTATCAGTGGTGATGCGAATGGTGTTGTGAATGTGATCCCTTTGATTTTTGAATGACAAGTAAAGCACGGAATATGTATGAAAGTACCTAAGTCATAATTATTGCAGCGCAGTTTGTATATAACTATATTATGTATTTATGTACTTATGCCTAATATCCAGAATCCAGAGAATCCAGAATGCTTATCTTGTGACTTGTGTGATATAATGCATAATATATTATATTAGTTTTTGTTATATGGGAATAATTAAGTTTGCAGGTCAAACTCACACGGAGGATCACATCTCGGAATATGATCAAGTAAATAAACAGAATAATATAAAATGCTACATGGAAATGGAATATACTGAATAATAGTTTTTAGGCCGCCTGGTTTTGGTATTGGTGGATGTGTTAACTTACATTCCTTATCTTTATGTACTTTCATGTATGTTTGAGGAATATTGCTTGCAAACAATCCATTTTGATCGCTATATTTGACTAAGCATCAAGAATGTTATTTTTCTGTCCGTGTGTGCTCCAAAAAAAATGCTCAGTTTTTATCAGTTTTCTGAAAGTGCTTATTATTCTCCTGGCCTGTCTATCCCCATCCCATAAGTAGAGCTTGTAAGTCCTCCGATTTACGTACATGGGCAATATATAAAATGATTCATACATCAGCCATAAAGGCTTAGTATCTGGGAGGAAAGGATTCTCCACGTTATTGACATTAACGCAGTGAAAGATTGAACGTAAAAGCTGGACGTATTATGAATACGTCCAGGACGCTGGGAACGGTTACGGCTGCATTATGAATTATGATTTACAAGATGGCTAATATTACCTAAATGCTTGCCTAGTTAAATGAATGACGGGATGGGTACAACCAAATATGTACAGTGTCATCATATCTGGTTGTCAGAAATATGAATGTCTACATGGCTATTTTTGGATGATGGATCGGATCGGATCCAGCCTTTCCCAGCGCCAGTTTAAGGTGTCCATCAACCGTCAGGAAAATCACCTAAACTGTCGGTTTCATTATAATTTCCTCCAATCCAATGTTCATCTCCTTCCCCTTTTCACGTGACGAGGTTATGCATACATGTAGGTAGATACAAAATGTACATATGTAAGGTAGTACAATTTCGTTAATTGTATTTGGTAGTAATCGCCATCATCCGCTCCAATTCAACCTACTGCGAATGACATTAAATGATTTCATTGGGATTGGGAATGTCGGAGACACCAACATAGCAGGAAAGTAAAGGTGCTCGCATACTTAATACTGATGCTTCACGTACTTTTGAAAGTTAATTTCTATTAGGCTCAACTAAAATTGGTTAGTGCCCATGCAAAGTTCGCATTGGGATTTTGAGTTTACTCGTCAAAATAAGTTGAAACGAACTTCATCGTGAGAAAATAATCACACTTGTAATTTCAAACCGAAGCCAATGTACAAATTAATATTTCACCTAATATTATGTTTCATGAGGCATGCCTAATAATGTTTCATTTCATTACAATAACAATTCATGAAGAAGAGCAAACAAGAACTTGGACTTCGTCTCTAGTAAGTTATTTTTTAGTATGTTGGGGTCAGATCCGAATTCATTTTAAAATTGTATGTCCAATAGTCCCATAAAAAAATTCCAAGTCATTCCCCCGTAATGATGAAAAATTAGATGGAAAAAGTGTTTGGGTTTTTGGTTTTCGAATAGAGATTTTTACTATAAATATACATATTTTGAATTTAAGAAGGTTCGAGATAAATACTATACAATCCTAGTACAATTTGTAATTTTGATCTGTCTGCATGCCACAATGTAGGGAAACCTTGTATTTTCTAATTCGAGCTCACTTTATACTTTATCCTAAGTCGATTGCTCTCGCATGTCGCTCAATGCCCCATTTGAGATCTGATGATTGAATTGCATTATTTTCGTATAGATCGTTTATGCAAAAGTCGCTCCACACTTTTCATTTGATTTTTTTAAACATGTTAAAATCATTTTTCTCAAACAATTGCCTTGCATATGAATCATATAAGTAAAAAAATAATCACACGATGAACCATCATTATTATTATTTCCTTTAAACTACCAACATTGTAAAGTAGAGTCTTTATTCGTTCCTTGTAATTTGTATTACACTAATTATCATTATTTATTGGCTATTATTAAGCCGACTTTTCATAATACAACGTTTTCGCAAAAAAAATCAAATACTTAGTCACTTATTAATTCTAACTCTAGTTTTTATTTACCTGCGTTAGTACAGTATATTTACCAACCTTATTGTGTATACGACCTAATAAGTAGTAAATCAAGTAACAACATTGTAATTTAAAAATCTTTTAAAAATAAGGTAAATGAGATTTACAAAGTCTATAGTTGATATTGCATTTGATTGCTCAGAACTATCTTTCGAAGATAGTGACCGTGTAGTATTCTGTAAAAACCGAAGATTGTAAAGTTAATTGTTGTGGTATCGTAATCGTAGGTATATAATATGACACATTGGTATCGGACTAATCATCGAACATTGGTAATCGTAAACCAAAGACTGCATATGGCCGTGCAACAGCAAGTAGCTGCACAATTTTGGCAATAATAAATAACTAAACTGATAAAAAAATCGGTTAATTTGTAATGCACCTAAATTCTCAGTGAGAATTTCTCACTAAAATACTTCCAAAAAATACACGACAAAGACAATGACTGACATTGACTGACTTGAGAATGAGGGTAAAGGTTACTTTAAATTACTGGTTACTGAAAATGAGATTGCACTAATTCATAAAAATTATTCTAGATATTACATATTTCGTTCTTATTTTGCTTATTAACAATTAGCATTTAGCACCCATCCTTTTAAAATAGTAAGTCTATCATTAAGACGTGTTGATAAGTTAGATTAATGGATATAGATGATTTTTGTTCATTACCGACTATATGAAATATGTCTTTGCAAGGTACACAGTACATATATCAATGATCAACATTTTATATTTGATGCATCTACGCAGGGCTTAAAGTCTACACTCACTACTGATACTTTTATAGTTCAATTTTGCATTAAAGATAATTGCTTAAATGATATATTGTTGATGATATTTGTGACATTACAGCATTAATTAACAATTACTTGCGTCTGCGTTTTCTATGTGTGGGTGGACTAGCGCTGCGCTTGCTATGAGCTATACTAATGAAGTATTTAACTATCAACTACTAACACAAACTTTTGTATTGCTTGTTGTAACGATGCACATTTTTTGAAATTGCCAACTGACCTATCATTCGTACCCGGTGACATATTACTTGATTTTAATTTTGTACAGTTTCAATTTAAAGCCAAGCATTTCGGAGAGGACCCCACTAAACGCGGAAAGGATGACCAATCTCGTCACGTTGTATAGGTATGGGTTGGTTGCAAAACTTGAGATTTTGAAAGGGTCTTCCAGTTCCTGAAAATGGACAGAAAAAATCATATTAACACAGATCAATTAATCCGGTGGACCTAGACATTCAGTAGATTTTCTTGTCACTTTGTGGAAAACGCTATTTGCCATAAGCAGACAAATTACATAACGTGATTTTTTTTGGGGGAAAAACATGTTTGCTAAAATTGGTTGATGGCGATGTTATTGAAGATGACGCATGTTTAGTGGTAAACTCTGCGTATTATTTTGTGAAAAGCTAATTAAAAATATCATGGTTTTGAGGGAGTGTTGGCGTTGGTGTCATTGTGTTTACTTACTTTAAGTAATTCCGCAGCGAGCTTGAGAACGTTGTTGGCAACTAGCAACTCATCCTTCTTGTGGGGCTTTTGCTCCATTTTGAGATACAAATTCAGCTACAAGAAATCAAAACCAAAGATAAGCAAATTCATTAATACCGGCCAACAAATTATGATTTATGCAACAACGATGAAAGATAGCATCAAGGGGACGAGAGACGACACTTTCAAATAAATGCCAAATAATCACCGTGAATTTTAATTGCGCCTGTGCTGTTCTAACAATTCGTAAACATAAGAGTAAAAAGTGCGTGAGACCTTTCCTAATTAGTAATTACACGTTCATCATTTCCGAAGTCTAGTTCACTACAACTTTACCAAAAATGAAATATGCACAATGTCCATTGTTATTACCCCGACTTTTAATTTTTGATACATATCGTAACTTTTTTTTGCTATGCATATGCGTTTACCACATACCTGGTTTGTGGTTTCGACTGTTAAAATCTTTCTGGGTACTTCAAAACCGTTTCCTACTGGTAGACTCCAATCAAAAACATTGCAATTCACTTCTCGAAAACGGACTGCTATCGGTACCTGAAACCTATTACCTATTCACCAACTCGGAAAATAGTTACTATTTGCACTGGCTGTGGCAGGTTCATTATGCAACAAAAGTAATTAACCAATTAATGAATTAAGCACTTTGCTAGATGACAACAACCTTCTTGAGCCATAATGATCGGATACAAATATTGAAAGTTCATCATACCATTAGCCTCCATTAGCTAATAGCTACTACAACGTAATATATATTGTTGAATACTACATACCAATACCATGCAATATGTGATAGTGATAGATAATGTGATGCAATTGAAAAATTAAAGAAAAAACTCCACACTTTCATCTTACCTGTTCTGTGATGATAACAGAAAGGTTACGGTACTTTTGACTAATTCTTGACCCCAAAGTCATGTAGCGCATTAAATAAATTCCAAGCATGAGACACCAGGCAATCACCTCCAAGTTGTATAAATAGTACATCCTATTCGAATCCTAAAAAAAAAAATATTTGAAAAGCATCATTAAACATCTTTCCGATAGCAGAAATATGGCAATTTACGACAAAGCCTTTTGTAAAGTGTTATTTATCGTTTCTCTTACCTTAAGCAATTCCACAGACAAGAAGAATATGAGAATCAGCTCAGCAATGAAAGCTGCCGATACGATCGTATTTACCGAACGTTGAGGTCCTCGTCGCTGCAATTAAATAAAATCCATTAGCCACCATTACGAAATGGAGATAAGAGAAAGGCGAAGAAGTTTCTTGTTTTAACACAATTGAATAATTCACTTACTCTCAGGTACGATCGTACTGAAAGCCATGACTTGATATTTCTGACTTTGTTCAATCTGAAATGGGGTATTTCAGATTTCTTTGCCTTTCGCGATGAGGTTAGTCTAGAGAAAAGTTTGGCATATAAGAACCGCTGCTTATATGTCTTCTCAGCTACGGCTAGCAAGAAAAATACGCAACTAGCTAGACACAAACGTTCCACCACGGATATCAGAATCATAACACGCGACCTATGGATAGATCCAAGAGAAAGTTGGATTAGGTGAATCCAAATGAATTAATTCAAATATAATCCAAATTTGGCAATTTTAATTAAACTTACCTCAGATCTTCTCCGCAAGTAGCGTTTAAAGCTGCGGATAAATAAGTACCAATCTTGGTGTAGTCAAAGCTATCGACTTCAAATCCTTCTTTGAGTCGGTAGAGGCACGGTAAAATTGCTAATATGCAACTGAAGAAAATTCCTGTAAAAAAGAGAGTGAAGAGGTTTAGTTTCAATTCGCCATAATTACTGTCAGCGACAAAAGCAATATTCTTTAGGAATTTTCTTTAACGTTACCCATATAGAGATAATCCGAGTTCTCGTGAATGCATTCCACTTTATTGATGATACTGGAACTAATATCAAGCACCGTTAGATCAGCCTTCTTGGCGTCTTCCGCTTCCCAAATGGTACAGCTAACTTTATCTGAGGATACGCAACTGGGGCTTACTGTATTGGTGGTTTTCTGCTAGGTATAAAAAAAAACAGAAATGTTAGAATAAAATGCCTACAAAGATAATGTATTTTAATCCGAATAATTGATTGATATTCAATTAATTGCCATTACATTTTCAAATTCCCAAGCGAAAGGATGATCATTTAGCAACATTTCTACCCTATTATTCTCATCGTCATCCGTGTGAATGTCTTCGCCATAATCTTCATCCTCGCTGTTCGTCGTAATCGCAGTCCAATCTGTCTTTGCCCGTATATCATCAATGTCTCCAGGCCTGACTTCCTCATCCGAGGACGTGTCATTATTGTTACTACTGCAATCGGGACAACTATAGCTAGCCGTGCTCCCTTCCGACATTTTGCTTAAATTCCTCTTACGAAGTTTTGGGACTTGATCAGCTACTGACAATAATCCGGCAGAGGAAACATTCTCCACAGTTAGGTCATGACTGGCACCCACAACGGTACTGGTAACAACGTGGGCGTCCACCTCGTCTTCCAAGAAGTCCTTCAAGGTAGCCGCCATATTTGCATCAATGATCTTCCCAGCAATAGTCTGAGCTGGCAAGGGTGGAAGCTTGCCTTTAGCTGATTCGGTTTCATTCTCAGCGCTGTCGTGATGCTCATGTACATACTCCTCAGCAATTCCTTCGTCCTTATCCGAATTGGAGCTGGTCCATGATTTTGACTCATCTTCAAATAATACTTTCTTTGTCCCGGTAGCCACAACAGTATCCGCCTGAGTCTTTCCAGAGCTAGTACTAGGAATGGCACCTCCTGCAGGGCCCGGTGGAACAAGTGAGTTTTGAGACTTGGCTGTAATCGGCTTCCGACGAGAACAGTGTCTTGACATGCGTCTTTTGGTTCGGTGCAGCTTTCCCGTAACGCTGCTCCTCCGGTACCTGTGACCATTGTAAAGGGAACCGGCATGGACCTTTCGACCTTCCCCAGTATTATGAGTGGCAACTATCTGGGAGTGAAGTACTGTGAGGATAATCATGAGGACGAGGGGCGAGAGTATTTCGCTGCATTGGATCCCACTTTTGAATGCCCCATCGGTGTCATTCCAAGTGGGCTGCACGTTTTCTTGCAGGGGGCCATGATATATTGGCTGATGCGGAATTTTGCTACTTATACTACTGCTATTGGGAATGGGCCCATAACCAAAAAGAAAGGGACAACAATTCCAGTACAGGAGTAGGTTAACAATCTGAATTAAATATAAAGCTACACAAATAAGAAACAGGCGAGGGGATGTCTGCGCCGACCACCACTCATGGAAGACAGGAAGAAAGAAGAATCGTAGAGACGCTTGGCGAATAACGGTGAAGAGTCCATGTTTGGGCTTCGCTTTTGGAAATGAGGATCCTGTCGTTGCAAACAAAAAAATCAAAAAGAAAATTATTTAAAAATGATCAATATCATCCTAATTCCAGTTTAGTTTATTGCAATTATCCAATTTGATTTCAATGACCAAGACAGAATTTTCTTTAGCCAATCCACAAAACTTTGTTCTTCCCTTGTAGCTGCTGCAATAATTCTCTTACAGAAATGGACTGAATTAACTTAAAATTCTAATAATAATTTTAACCTACAATTATCGCTAATATTTATTACGAGAAACAAAATCAACTCAATACCTGGGGTTATCAAAAACAACTTTTTCAAAAGAAAATCAATCGATGAATCATTTAACTGTTCCGTGGACATGTTCCAGAACTGCTCCATTGTTGGATCTGGCTCTATATGAACTTGCTCTTGATCTCCTTCCCTCCAATTCCAATTTACATTTACATAGACTATTTAAATCATGACATGCTTTTATTAGAATGTGAATTCTATACCTCGGACAAGGTCTAGATCGATCAGCTCGGACTGGAGCTTAGCGGATTTTGTTGGAATATGATGAATCCCATGCAATATTCGTTGCTCCACAGTGTGCTCCCACTTGGCCTTATCATATTCTCCCACATGATGCTGATATCTGGAACAAAAACAGGATGATAACATGATTATATGACTAATGGACCATGACAAAATACAATAATTTTCACGGGCCAAAGTTATAAACAACGTAATTCCCATGTGGAACTTCATTTCGTGCGTACAGTGTAACTTAATGGAACATTGTGGAACGTTGCAAACTCCCCCATATTTACACTAATTAGTTTTTACATAGTCAAACAATAAATTAAAGTATATTATACGGTAAAATTAAAGTAAGCTTGCGGCAAGACCTACTTTTTCATGCCTAGTCACTTTCAGCTAATCTCTCTCAGTTTACTTTTCTTATGTAAATTATCGCTGAATTAAGTGATTTTTAAGTAATCTGAAATGGACTGATTGATGATTGATGACATTTTTATCTTTGGAATAGTTTGGAACAAATTCCAGAGATTTTTCTGGGAAATCTTTTCTCTTGCTTTTTTTTCTTAGTTTGTACCTGGTAAGGATGGAGTTCAAATCGTTGAATTGAACCATGAAGAATCACTTGACATGAAAGAGGGGAATCGCAGCAGCAGCTCGTACAGTTGATTGCGTCAGTTCCAGATAGATCCAGGAAACCTTTGGATGATAATAATTGTTTATGGGCTATTTATGATATGATATTTGATGATGATGCTGATGTCGCCTGCAAGGAAAACAAAGATAAGAGCGGTTATTATTGTTTGTGCTGGATTCTGATTGCGACCAACAAAGCCACATTGACCATAATCAAATATATGTTGCATGCATGCGTAAATTACACAATAATATCAATCATATCATATTAGATTCGTATGAATTTCTTTTTATCCATGATTCATACCTTTTATCCCGAGAATGAAAGTGGAACGTCGTGGGATGATCCTCCGTCGTATTTTTTATGTAAATATTTTATATCTCTATCTCCAGAGTCAATAGTAAAGCTTACTTTTTGGTAACAACAACGGTCATTTAACAGAGCATTTATCTCTTTGAACGTGATAAACTGTCGATAATGATGAAAGATCAAAGATGAAATGTGGATGGGATGATGGGATGGCGGAGAATGCTAAGAATTGCTAAATGCTCTCTATTAAATGCTAAACTCCTTCTTGTGCAACAATGCACAATTGACTATTGTAAAAGTTAAGTCCAAGGTGGATGAGTCTTTGTCATTAAAAATTACTTCACGCCACAATTAGCAATAATTAGTGGGAAAAAATTGGCAAGAGGAGATTAAGATGCTTTTATGACTTTTTTTTTGGCTATGGCTTGACTTGTGACATGATTATATGAATATTTATGAAGAATGATGTGATGAGCAAAACTGTTCTCGGTCTCAAAAAAAAAATTTCAATGCATTATTTATTTGTTTGTGACTGCTTTAATTTTTTTCTTCTGTGGAGTATTCAGAGTAGGAAATGTTTAAATTGGTGAATGTGAGAGGTGAGCTGACTCTGGGATTATATACCTTAAAAAAAAGTTTCTTGGCTCACACATCGCATGTCTCATGTTCCTGTTGTCCCGTAAAGTAAATCAGCTGCATTGACGAACGTCATACTTCTTTATCTCCCGAGAATACTACCTATGAAGATATTATGCCCATATAACAGTTTCAAATAATATGCATAGCGATACTTAGGTGGAATGAAAATGGATGGAAAAAGTTTTATATTTATATGTGCCAGGCCAAAAGAAGAGTGAGCATGAAAATTGTGGTCTGACTTTGACTATGGTGGTGATACGAATACCATAGCCGACCATATCGCACTCATGAAATAAAAGTATTTCCTCCTATTCCTATATTATGCCATAAGCCACGCTATACTCACTTGCGTCTGTTCGGATGTCTGAAAGAAATCCAATTCATAAGTAGCCAGAACGAGAAGTTTTAAGTGACCAAAAATCCTTGAAGTAAAGTAAAGCGTGAGCATAAAAATAAAACTTTCCATTCCGGCTTTTCCAATTTACTTTGTTACACATTGCGTTGATGTAATGTGGCAATGCCAATGGCAAGCCTGTGTTTTTACATTTACATTTACTTGTAAATATGATGGTACTGCGATTGATACAAATAAATTCATACCATGCATACCTCCCTTAATATTAACAATAAATTCATAGATTAGTAAAAAGGAACTCGTGTAAAAAGAAGGAAAAAACATTCGTCCAATTCATGTAATAAAAGCTATGATTTTCCTTGCTCCTCCTTCAAGCACTTTAAATACATACTACCTACATAATAAATACAATAGATAGTTACAAATTATAATTTTGTACATAAGTTTTACAATTACCTAAATACCTACTTTACGAATTTACGTTCCCTTCTTCATGCATGCTATGCTGCACTGCACATGAATAAGAACCGTTTACCGTTATGTCTATTCCCTATTCCTTGCCTTAAATAATGTTGCATTTTGCATTTCTATTCTTATGCTATGTACAACAGTACAACAATGTATTACATTGGCAAGATTATCGGTATATTGATTTGATACTTTTGCACCTTTGATATGATAAACTCTTATTTTGCATGAATTCGCTACTTTTTGCTGTTCATTTCAAGTTGCACATTGCACATATTACATATTATTACATTTTAACATAAAATCCCAATCATTTCATATTACTACGAAATGCATGCATACAGTGATGCTCAATAGCTCGGCTCAATAGGTTCATAAGTCCTTCGTTTTTTTTTACCCTGCCCTTTTTCATTCAGGTAAAACTTTGCCGAGTTGCCGTTAGCCAATTTAGCTTTAGCATGATGCATATTATGCCTTACATACCCTTAAACATTTTACTATTATGCATACCCTTTTGATGCAACTTGCAACAATTTGTGCATTATGAATGTAGATACCATAGACAATGTATGTGAATTTGAGTTCTTGGCTGCATCTCATTGTTTTTGAATCTGTTCTGATCTGATCTGACATGAAACATGGCTTGTCTTATAGTAATTTTCAACGTAATTCTGCTGTTGCATTGAATTCTCTGAATCTGCATGGCATGATGGCTTTACTTTGACTCACTTACTGATTATGTCTATCCCTTGTAAATGAAAATACCGATAATGCTGCAAGAGCTAATTGATAAGTATTCATATGCATATGAAATGAAATGAACATGATATGATTATGAACAAGAGGGGAAAAGAGCAGCTGTAAAAAAGGTAATAAAAGCGAGCATGTGAAAATGTTGAATTTGAATCGAATTGAATAATGTAACACAGTCATAGCCGCATATACCGCATCTATCCACTCATATTAGCGCAAAAAAGAAGAGTAGTTTAGTAGTTTTATTTTAGTGAGTTTAATAGTTTGACTGTATTTACGATTTTTACTACACGAATTTACGATAATGATGTGGATGTCGATACGGATGCTTTTATACGAATCCACACTACTTACTTACTTCCTTTCTGTTTATCTCTTAATGTATTAGTATAAGTTCAATGAAAATATCAACCAGCTCAAGTATTACTCGTTCGTTAATTTAATATGAAGTGGTGATGATGATATAAATGATATGATACATGATATGATATATGAGGATCGCATGAGAGCCCTAATAATAAAATTAAATTAAAGTTTATCAAAAAAAAATAACATTTTGGGTTGTGGGTCTATAGAGAAGAGCTCTAGTTTTAACTAATTGTAGTTAAATAGTGCGTATAAAAACTGAGTAAGTTAGTATTAGTATTGTAGTATAACTGAAAAGTGATGGGTGATATATGAATACGCGCAGTCATTTTAAAAAGCTTAATTTAAGAGTTACGGGTTTTACCAAAAGTCACACACAGTCACCTTTAAATGTTTTAATACCAGACAGTTTCTTAAAAGTAAAACTGACGGAAATAAGACTGATTTTAGTTTTGCATAAAAAGTGATATGATTCGGACGGAGCTGAAATTTCGATGTAATTGATTGTTAAAGAAACACTGCTTACTTAAAACTTTCAATCGGATTTGACTAGTTTACTAGTTAGCGAATGCTGATGAATGTGAATGTTGCCAGATGGAATGATTGGATTCGAGATTGATTGATTTGGTGAATGGTGAGACAAGGTCATTTCTCTAGACCAATTTATTTATTACGTCATGTATGAATGGTTTTGGGCTAGGTTCTTTCAAGTCATAATCAGCCATCCCCATGAACTCCCCATATGTTGGCACGTGATTGAATTAGAGATGATAAGATCCAAATATGGGATTTTGTTTTGTAAAAATGAAACCGATTCCGAATTTTGGCGTTTGGAAAACGTTATAATGAAATTAAGGTTTCAATATGGGAATAAACTGTTTCAAGTTCGGGAATTTGGAATGGCTAGGGCTGGAAACGTGAAAGTTTGACTTTTCGGCTAAAATCTCTGGGCGGGAGGAATAATTCAGCCAACATGCGTCATGCATCCGGAATTATGAACGCTTATGCATTTTTTTGGCCCTCCAGAGGTGGGGACCGTAGGTCAAAATATGATCCGGTCCCCTGACCTTGATGCATGCGCAAATATTAATCAAGGGAATGAATAAGAATTTTAAAGATAGGCTCATGCAGATAAAATGCCTCCTAACATTTTGACGTTAAACCTAATACTCATATGCATGATTATGACCCCATCATGTCATCCATCACTATGAACTTCATTGTTGAATGCCCCATTTGAAACCTTTCCATTGTTGTAAGGATTAATTCATTCTTTGATTCTTCTTCCGGTTTAGATTGGGATTTGATGCGTGGGCTGGACAGGGCGAACGGAGACTGATTTTACCTGACATGCAAAAAAAAGTGCATCTTCAGTTCCTTAACGAAGTTGAGACTGTTGGGGGCACTAAGCGCAATTAGTAAGTAAAGTTGTAAGTTGTATGATGAAATTTTAAATTGCATGTACCAATGATTAAGCAGAGGATGTTGTTGGCAAATGACATAATTTGATTTTTTTCATTGTCTTAAGAATTCAGATATTCTTATCAGGACTGAGGTCTTTTCCCCAAGTAGATGAAATCAACTACATAGTCCCTTTGCCTTTGATTGAGTAAGTCTGAACTACTTCGTCAGATTCATTTCTACTACGGGGACTTTTCTGGAAAGGGAAAGCAACTCGTCTTGAAGTAATCATGTCGGATAGTAACAAAGTGGTTGATGTAATCTTACA
>JAQIXQ010000646.1:0-23569 GCA_034700485.1 Pseudosinella alba
AATTGTTCACGATTATGGTTAAATTTAATTATTTCCTATATATGTCAAATAGCAATTATAAAAATATTTCTTGAGCTTTTCTCGTCTTGACGCTTTTGACGCTTAAGATGACGCTGAGGACGCTGAGGATGACACGTGTTGAATAAAAACTGGCAGGGGATACTTAAAGTGTATAAAATGAAAATGAAATTTTGACAGAAAATTGTCGGCAAGATAAATACTTAAAAATTTATTTATTCCTCCTTTAAATATTTTCGTCCATTGTTAAAAGTTGACTATTCAAATTCAACTGAGGAGGAGATGAAGTTGGTTGCTCATGTCTTGTCACTTTGTCTTCGTGAATGGAATACAGTACGAGGAAGGAAGATGTGATGATGTTTGCGATGATGGAAGATTAGAATCGAAAATTTCTTCTTACACAAAACAACCAATAAACCACAATAAAAACATTCCTGTGACCAACAAGACCAAACAATGGGAAAAAAATTTGCAACAATCTAATGATATGCAACAGGTGCAACTTTTAACACTAAAAAAGTTACATAGTTTACGGGATTGAGCAAAACTGAAAGGCTATCATCAATTTTATATTTTTATAAAAATTATATTGTCTAACGCAATCACATAAAAATAATTTTAAGATAAAAATTCACCAATAACTGCGGACACACAATACAATCGCAATTGCAATAAATATAGTCAACTCTGAATCAGAATCTCTGAAATCTGAATATAATTTTTTGGCTGAGCCAAAATGATTTTTGCCGACAAGCAAATAATATTTAATATGACTATGATGGAGGAAAACTTATTTATCTTTTTGTAGTTATATTTGATTGCACACACGAACAGGTAAGGAGTTAACGCAAGAACGCGCTATCATGAATGAAGCCAAGCAGGTAAGATGCCACATGCTTGACTGCTGGACCTGAGGCGATTGCTAATCGTAGTTATCGTGGTGGTGGTTAGTTTAGTTTCCTATGTTCAGAATAGTCATTGTTGCCATTTTGCCGATAATGATGATAGTAGTAAAGTAAAGATGGGATAATGTAACGTTAAAATGTAAACGCTGATGGGGCTCACAGGTAAATGGGAGGGTATGAAGCGTTTAGCTCTTTTGCATATAATAGTTGCATACATGGACGAAGACAAACTCTTCTTGTATAATAATATGTTTATCTTGTGGGATGATGATGATGGTGATGGCGCTGAGGATTCAAGTCCCTTTTTTATAATTCTCAAATTATTGTAGGATATACGAAAACATATATATTGCGAATCAAAGTCATTCAGGTTTGTTTTGATTACTTGGACAGGGAGTTGATATTGGAAATGCATGGACGCTGCAAAATATGACGCTGGTTGCATTGGCTTGTTGAATTATTTGGCTGCGATGAAATGTTATTGTAAGTTTGATACTACATATGCAAGGATGCAAGAAGATTGGAAGATAAGTCGAGTTGATTGAGAGAAGTCATATAAGCATAGTTGTTGAGGCACATGGCACTTTTTTATCGCAGAATAGTTACCTAAATAAAATAACTAGTAAATTATATAAACTATGCTTATATAGCTTGTGTATAGCGTGTCATTTCTATTTCTCATACAGGTAAATACATATCTTATGCTTGTTATGTTGACCAAAGTTTGTTTATTACGGAGCGGAAAGTGCAGTTGTATTTTCCCAAATTATGTTGTCTGTCTATCCACCAGTCTGTGTCCAATCTCCTTCCTTAATTCCTCCTTCGATATTCACAATTTTTTTTTGCAAATTGCGGTGACCCTTATAACAGTTAACCTCCCTGTGTATTGATTTTCAGCCAGATTGGATGGCTGGAAGGGGTTAAGGTCAACATTTTTATTTAGAATGCAGGCTTGAAATACCGTGACGTCTACGGGCGTTTTGGATGATTTTCCGCAATCAGAATTTAGTACAGATATATACTCCTTCCTTTTTCTTCGTGTGATATGATCTGGTATGTGTAGTTGAGTTCCGTCGAGTAGACACTGTTGGTGAGAGGGAAGTAGGATAATTATTATATTAATAATTTGCGTAGTTTTTGTAACATTTTCAAAATACTACAAATTATTATATCAAATCAATCAATCAATCAATCATTTACGATTCGTAAATGATTGATTGATATGATATACTTGTCTCATTTTTCTCCTATTACATTTCAGCTCCGTCTTTATCACTCACTGTTAACGAATTTATTGTTTGTAGCAACAGCACAGCACATCGACATATTAATATAACGCAACCCTTGACGCTTGTTAATACTTGTGTAGCTTGCTTTATAAATAACTGTGCGTAGAGGAATGTTGAATTTGGTTATTTAATTGGGAGTATGCGTAAAGAGACCAGGATAACGATCACTAATAATTTCTCGATTTGATACAGCAAGAACCATTTGGCTTGTAAAAATTAAATAGCAAATAAATATCTACTGACCAAATCCGTTCTGTAGAATATAAAACAGATTCGTTGACAAGTTTTACAATCAGAATCAGAAGCCTTCCTTTCCCATTCACTAACTCCTCTAAGCTTCCGTTGTGGATGCAGCAGAGTTAGTTATTTATCATGAGTAGAATCTAGAATGCTAAATATTTTATGCACTTGTAAATCCTAATCTCACAAACAATCTAAGAAATAGGAAGCGTTATCTAAATAATCTAATCTTCCTGATCTAACCTTTATAATAATAACGCATGTAGTTAATTGATATTCTCAAGATTAATCGTGGAATCATTAAAGTTGGCTAAAATACGCTGCCAAAACAGCACCCTTCATTTTTTACCCCTGTACATGAGACGATTTAATGAAGTGCCTAATTTAAATGTATGTGACTTGACTGTAATATCAATTTACAAATTACAGGTTGCATAAACTATAAAATATGAATGTGGATTGTAGACTTGAATTTGACAGGGATATTGAATTTGATCCTGGATTATGCATTACTTTCAAATAAAATTAATGTGCAACTTGCCATTGCATGGCCGACAATGATTTTATAATGTAAATTATATGTCGCAATTTGTAAATTGCAATGTTGATCCCAGAACGTTAACTGAGTGAGGATAATTTGGCATGGCTTGTTTACTTAATGTTAATAGATCGCATTTTATTTGTTCAATTACATTATTCAATGATACCTCCACCGATCATACAACTTCGTCAACAACAAAATAACCTCCCATGTTGAAAAAGGCTAATTCTACTTCTACCAAGCGCAAAAATAATCCCTTCGATTACAATTGCAACTTGTCATGCCTTGTTGGAGGTCTAAAAATATGAATGTCACCATTACCATTTAAAAACACTACAATGAGATGAGAAGTGATCATTTGCATTTTTATTATTTTTTCTCCAAAGACATTGTTATTGAATTGAGAAATATATTATTTTTTAATGTTTTCTTATTCTAGTCACAGCTATTGTCAAATTTAAATTTACGATTAGGATTCAGAATTAGATTGGGCAGGCTAGAATAAGATTTGCACATTGTCATATCCTGTCGTCGCAAATATGTTTTTCGTGATTTTGTAGCAAGGAAAGTTATTACAGATCCGTTAATGGTCTAGTGTTGAGAGTATGGGGTAGTGTGAGAACTTAAGTAAGTACTGATGACCACGTTCAAAACGGAATCCCTTTCTTGGAAAAATCATTAAGAATAGTAAAGCACACAAAATTCGCAAAAAAAAACGCATTTCAATTTCAACTCTCACTTTCTCATCGATAATGAATTGGATATTATTCATCGGTATCCCCAAAATCAATCATTTCACTCTTTTTCTCTCACTTTCTTTCTTATTGTTGGAGTTGAATGATGAAGTGGAAGGCTAGCCTGGTCTGTAATTATTATTGTCATATTCAACAAAGCAATTCAAATTCTACAATATGCAAATATATCCATATCACATCACGATGTCCCGATATCCTGACAATAGAATTTCAACTTCACATCTATAACGAGTTGAAACTTTGAAACTTTCTGCTACAGTTTCCTTAAACAATCTCATCATGCTATGCTTTCCTCCATATTTGAAATGAACAATGAAATGGAAAATGAGATGACATAATGAGCTAGAGTGAGAGTAGATACAATCAATCAATACAGACTCCGCCAATCCATCAAAATAATCCACACGTTTCTATTATATTCCAGATTCTACTGTAGTGCCAAAAACTAATGATCAATCACACTTTTCAACTGTACATTATATTATATTACATGGCAAAAATGGCCAGTAGGGCCCACGATTAGATAATAGTCATGTTATTTGCGTGATGATATCGCATGGCCATGCCATAGGTAAGCTTTGCATAGGGAGAGTAATTGTATTTGAATTTAGAAAAGCCAAATAAAATAAATATATCATCTTCCTTCTTTTTATTTTTGCTTGAGGACATCTACATCTTTATTGAATTCATTGAGCACATTGTTTCGCTATTTGTAAGGAAACTATCCCCTGCTCCTCGAATCGAACTAAAACAATAGGCTCAATTACAGTGAAATTGCGTGTCTCAACATGGGTGCGTAGTTTTACATTCATGAAAAATTCTATTGTTGGCCAGTCACGTTCATTCATTCATTCATTGATTCAATTCATAATTCATTCATTTGATTCTGCTACAAAACCCCACTAATGATAACGGTGTGATATAATGTGAATAATAATGATAAATCATAGAATGGGAAGATGCTGTTTCTGTTTCTATTCTAATGAATTCAACAGACTAAATATTATTGAGAGTTGAATGCATTATTATATATTGTAAATTGTAACAGTGATTAGAAGTTCATTATGGGCTAATTAACAAAACAAGCCCCTTCCACCTTCTGGTAAGCATTTTAAAGTGCAGAAAAAATCCAATCAAATAATGCAGTAATTTAATAATTTATTTAGATTAAATTTCTTCATGTATAAATATTCATGACATGACATGATCATATAATCATGAGCAAGTTTTTGTTCTATTTTTTTATCTATCCCCCTTCTCATAATTATCTACATTTATATATTACCTCTGTACTGGAAGACATCATCATCAGTGTCATCGTCCATCATCCAGTTTGCATAATTGAAACTAATTTGTGTGCATTTATACTAACTTATTTTAACTTGGAACAAGCTGATTAATAAAAATGTAGGGGAATATGCGTCTATTGTCTGGCTGCATGGCTTGTTTATAGCTATTTTTGACTAGAACATAACATGATGATGACATAAAAAATCAAAAACATCAGAGACTTTGATTTAGCATGCTTTGTAGTCCAAATGTAAAAGTTGTATGTTTAGTCGATAAGCTTGTTTTTATAAATATTACATAAATAGTTAAATTGGATTAAACTGGATTGGATTAGATGGGTAGTTTAACTTTTGATGGTGATGGCGATATTACAACTTGTAAAAAAAAAATAACAAACAAGTACTGACAATGAGGGAACTAGTCATACTTATTTATATCCTTTTGACTTTTGTATAAATAGAATTTTAGACAAAAACCGGTGATTTATATAAGACAGGAGATTAGACCTTAGCTGGAATCTGGATCTGAATGATAGTCGAGAAAAAAACGGGTACATTTACTTTAGTCTCTTGTCCAGATCAACATCATCATCATCATATTTCAATCGCAGTAAAATAAGTATTGAGATGAGCAAAACATATCAGACCAGTCCATTTTATAATAGCACATGATGATATAAAAAAACTAGTCATGTTTTATTATCGTTACATTTCCTTTGTTACGTGAACATACATAAAGAAGCAGAAATCGCATAATTGTGGCCCGACTCACTTCTGCCTAGTGCAGAAATATAGTTCATGTAAGCGCAGCAGGGAAACCAATCGATTTTTTTCATAATGGATTAGCCGGTGAGGTGCCTTTGGGCACGTTATTCTGGCAATTAATGATTATTATAAAATATGTACATCAATTATTATATCCAAGCTAAAAGTTAATTCAGTTGCTCTTTTTTATCATTTCATTTTCATGTTTAACAGCGAATGGATAACAAACGGCGATAATTTATCGGTGTTCATGACTGATCAAATCTTTACTTGCGGCATGACCATTGTATGTAAAGTAGGAACTATGAAGGAAGATTCATTTTGTGATTTACAGTGATGAGATGAGATGACTTCCTTTTTTGCTCGCAATCAAATCAGCAATCTCAATCTGATGCTGCGATGTTATTTAAAGTTGCCGAAGAAAGCAACATGGCTTAAGGTACAATACAGGAAATGAAAATGGAGAAATGAAATGAGGAGAATCTTGTAAACAATTTTTTCGAACAGTTTGTTTTTGTCATCATAAACATTTAGTGATTAAGATTGAGAATCTTATTTGAGTTGAGTTGACTGAACAAAGAAAGGCGACAAAATAGCAAGTGTATTTAATGGAATATTTTTCTTATACGCTTCAGCTTGGTAGCGGCATGACAGGAGACATAAAATGAAAATGTTTTTGCAAAAATAGTTTGCATCGATCACTAAAAAACTAAAATATTTTATGATAGTTGACATTATTTAAAAACTAAGGTAAGGTCATAGATCAATTGTTATCACGGGGACAGTCAAAATCATTCGCGTGCTTGACTTGACATAATAATAAAGATTATCAATAAGATCGACAATCGAAGTAAGAAAACTGAGCTTGACAGTTCACATTTTATTTCCATTTTTTGGTACTCATAATCAGCAAGAAACGAAATAAAAATATGGAACGTGAACTATGATACTTTCTTTGCAGTTGCAATTTGCAGTAGTATAAAAAATATATTTATTTCTTTAGTATGGAATGAAATGAAATACAAAAGAAAATTATTGCCAAACAAAGACTAAAAGTTTTTAAAGCTCTCTTTGTCAGTTGCAAAACTGAAGATGAGAGAAAAAGTGAATCTCTGACAAACTAACAATGAGTGACATGGATTATGTGACCAGATAAGTAAAAAGGTAAAGGGCACACGAAAAACAACGTAATAAAATATACTATTTTCAATGCTTATCGTTGGAGTGGGGAAGAGCTTTAACTTGAGTAAAAATGATAAAAATATTTTTTTATAAGCTTTTGGTATTTGTGCCTAATTGGTCAATTGGTCCTTACCAGAAATGTGAAGTGAGCAATATGAACGCATGCATTAGTAACATGATTGATTTATTGGAACAAAAATTCTATTTTATCTTAGTTTTTTATGAACAATTCATATATCTCTTCACTTCGGCAATAAAAAGATGGACATCAAAATATTTATGATTTTGTTAGTCTCTGATTGAAGGGAGTCGCAGTTGTAGGATTTGTATCTGTGTCACTCATAAATAATGATATGATATTGATAACAGAGATAAATACGCAGTTGCATTGCATTGCAGTATTTCTAGAATTGTCATTAATTGCATTCAGTATTCCTATAAATCCTGTAACTTTGCTTTGTTAGAAGTTTGTACTGGACATGGACAATGTAATAATATTTCTTTTCCTTTGGAGTATGGCGCATTTATTTTTATTTAAGTTTTAATGGCGATATTAACCGTTCAAACAATGAGCATCATTGATGGCAAACATTCGACATTATTATTGGTTACTACTTGGTACTAGTTGACCTCATCCTTAATTCTTGCTCTAAGCTAGAAGATACAGGAACTCGTAAAATAATTCAAACTTTGCAGTAAAAATGGACGTGGCTAGCTCAATAAACCCACAAAAACCAGCAGTTTATGTAGATAGTTAGCTTAAGCTCTTTAATAATAGTAAATTTTTATCACATTTTTGTTATAAATATTTCCACTTACACCTACCTAATTCCAAAATGTTTTGTTTTGTCTGTTGGATCATAATATTTTGCAGTTTTGTTCACTATCAGTGAAACTGAAAGTATTTAAGTTTTCAGGAGCTCATTAGAAGCCAATTGAAGGAGTTTTCGAGTCTATTAGAGGGACAAGGGGGCTGTCACAATTTGGCGTAATTTATTACACTATCATAGCGCAGTATTAGTAAATGGTCGAAAGGTCACGTTTTGTGCAACCCGAAACGAATTGAGTGAAGTATTATTATTATTACAAAGTTAATGTACTTCCATGTAATAATTATCTTATCCCCTTATCCCTTGCGAATTTCATTGTTGCCATCTCCGCCTTGTTGTACGCAAGAAGAACTTTGTAATGGACTATTTTTATTCCACTGAAATTACTCATCTTCCTTAAATTGCAGTTGCATGTAAATGAAAATGAATAATGATTAACTTTTCCTGGTTTAGCTTTACCTGCAATCAACAAGGCATCAAAGTGCATTATTATCTGCATCTTATCATGCAACAGATTTTTTTCTTCATAAAAATCAATTCAACAATCCAACAGTTTTGTTGCACAGTAGGTGGCCAGAAAAAAAGCTGTCTCATAATCTCACTCCCAAATCATTATAAACATTTTTCCTACTAATTTCCACCTTTGCCATTCTGTCAGTAATAGACACCCCGCTCATGATGACGAGGTACGCATATTTTCACAAAAATATTTTAAAATGTTTGTCCATCCATTAGACCCCAAAATTATTATCACTCTTACATTATTGTGATGATACATGATATGGGTGAAATTTTGCAACATTATTGCAAAAAAGTCTAGTCATAGTCATCATCATCATGTCATGTCAAGTCAAGATGTTGATGATGATAATTAGGTATTATGATGATGATGTGCCATCAACAAAAAATCATTACATATTTCAGGAAGTGTTCATCTCCCTTTTATAAACATAAATTCACCTTGCATTTTGCATATTACGCATATAAATATAATAATATGGTTTGGTCCAAGACCATATCTTGCCTTGAAATCAGGACATATTTCTGTCAAAAAGTTTCAAGAAAAAATTATTAGCCACTCGACGTGGTTGACACATGTGCAACTAAATCATTTAATATTTAACATGGCAAATTAAGATGATACGATGAAGAAATATTTTTATGTTGGGGATGGTGTGTGGGGGTGATGGCGAACATTGATCATAATCATCATCATGGCTTTATTGATTGCTTGGAGCATCTTCCTTTTCAACTTTTTTTTTATTAAGGAAAGAATTTATTTTTCTTCAGAAGGGGCCAATCCAAATCCAACAATGAGATATGATTAGATAATGAATCTCTGCTTTAAACAAATCCATGTGAATAGAAAAAAAATGCAATTTGGATTTGGATAGTGGATTGGATGGAATCTGATATTGATGGATGTGGAATGGATGGATCGAGGGCCACTTTTTCATCCAATTTTTAATTCATTTGCTTTTGCTATTTTTTATGGAATGGAATTAGCCTTGATTATATTGCACCAATAACAATCTAAATTCATGTATTACACTACATGATTTTTTTCTTTGTGCGTAGTTGAAACGAATGAATGAGTAATGAGTGGGTTTTGATGGATAACTCTAAATATGATAGTTTCTCGTAATTTGTATCATCATCCTCGCTAATGAACTAATCGTCTTCCTATTTGCGACCTCCATCGAAGCCAATATAGTTTGGTCGACCAACTAGGAACAGTTATTATTTTTAATGTTCCTAATTCCTGTTGTAAATGAAGCTATAGGAAATTCTATAATGGCCATCGACGTTGCAAATAAAAGCTAAATAGGCGGAGGAATGACGATGGACTAGATGAAGATGATTTACGAAAAATAATGCACGATGATGATTGATAGGTTTTGTCAATAAAATCTAGAATTTCTTAATATACATGAGCACCTAGAGAAAAAAAAATTCAATGTCATTTTCTGCATCAACAGGAAAAAAAAGTGTTCCAAGTGCAGGTAAATCATTTATAATGAAGATTATCAGCATAATAATACATCTAAGAATACATGGATTTGCAACAGGTTCACCTCAACATGAAATATTCAATTTGGAACGGAATTCAATAAGATGGGAATATTGCTTCATTTTTTCAAGTTTATATTTTAAAGTACTGCTTTATAAACTGTATAGGTATGTATCTACTTATGTTCAAGTTTGTGCTCAAACGATGAACATGAACTTGAAAGATGATTCATATTCATATGAAGAAATGCATCGCTCCAACCAAAGGATTTAATCACGGAAATGAAATTCTCACACTGTTGGATGATGAATTAATGAACCCAATGAAAAAAATGACTATGTACTTTGTAGCTGATGCTGACACTTACGCAGAGAAACGAAACAAGATGGCACTTTTTACAAGAGATTAAACCAGTCAATATTATGAAGATTGTGGCAGCGATATCTGTAGTACTGATTGATTGATAGAAGTTCAATATAAATTATTTCGCCTTTACAACTTCCCATTCCAAAGTAATATTTCCTGAAAAAATGCACTCGATTCCGGAAGTGACGAAAATTTCGTAATGAACTGAAAATCAACATTGAACTATCTTTTCACAGTTAGTAGTTCCAAGTAAATGTCTCAAATTACCATTTAATTAAAATGCATAAAATAAGACAAAGTATACTTGTGATGGGATCTGATCAATGTCAGTACTAAATGTCACTTCATGCTTGACAGTGACAGTTTAGGTAAAATTAATGGGCCTGGACTTACCTTGACTTTAGATTGAAGAGTAGCATCACCTTATCATTTTCTTGTCCATGATCATCATGTCCATCGACGCACACGAACCCGCAACAATCACCTTTGCTTTGAGGATGAGGAATTAGTCATTGCATTTATGACTGAACGTGAGATGAGATGAGATAATTCGAGCTGGATATTCATTGAAATATTGTAATTAGTAATTTTGCAGCGTTGTCTTGTATTCAACTTTGTCCTTTATAAATTCTATGCATATGCATGCACTTGACTTGACTCCATGATGCGAAAATTGACGAATTTACGATAATTTCTCGTGACGTGAGTTGCATGATGTCATAATCATCTTGTGTCCACGTCCATGTCCAATGCTATTTTGAAACTTGATAGAGAGGGATGCGGATATGCATATTCAATCAGGGAGAGACCTTTTACAATCCAATTCTTTCAATGACGCCAAAAACGCAAAGCTGTTAATTTATATTTATATTTAAGATTGACTCTGACTGTGAGATGAATATGAGCGCAAATTAATTAATGAAAATATGTGCGTGTTTATTACATTGCATTATCCCATTGAGTATTATATTGCATTATATTTGCATGTCCAATTTAATTTGCATATTGTCATATTACACATTTTTCACTTTATATACCTATATCCCTTTAATAACCAAATAAAGACATTATTCTCAAGAATAAAAAGAAGACAGGTAAAAAAATTAAAATAAACATATTTCATTGCAACTGAACTGACAGTACCTCAAGCTATATGTAGATGCATCTCTCCTCAAGCCAAGTACTCGTACAAAGTGAACTTGATTGATTCATTTATTTACTTTAATTAAAAGCTCAGCTAAAGACAAAAAAGCATATATTATGGCCGATGCTGATGAGATTTCTGTTGATTATGTTCTCATCATAAATATCTCATCAACTTCATTTCAGTCAGATCAGAGTTAGTTCCTTCTCCAGCTCAAAATTCAGTGTAAAAAAACTTGGCTAAATACTCAAAAGTTGACCTTGTCACTGAAAATTCAATATCGTTTTTTCTAACCGTGTTAAAGATAAATGTGTTAACACTGAAAACTGACAGGGGAGTGATGGGATGAAGATGATGCTGATTATGATCATCGTCATCATCGTGATATGGTCAAGCTAAAAAAGGAATTCTGAATGTTATAATTAGGCATTAATTTTGCAAGGGAAACAAACGCGGACTTTTCTCAATTTTCCAACAGAGCTTAACTAACTTCTTAATTTGGTGAGAAAATTAAGTGTGCAGTCAGTGCAGTGTGCCATACCATCTTCGTCTCCAAGTATCTACTTTCATAATAATCACATCCACTGTATAACCCATTTTTTATCTATGGAAAAGACAAGCTCTGATGGCTAAAAATAAATTGTAAACGGAATATAGATTATTCTATAGCTAACTAGTTGGATTTAATGATGAAAATGAGGGCCAATGATTATGCTACAATGCGAATATATACCCATTAATTATGCTCATAATGGGAACATTAGTTTCGATTTTAATGTCGAAGATACTGCCAATTGCCATTAACTATAATAAAGAGTTCTATTACCGATGATCAGATCATTCATCGGTTATGATGATCACTGACGAGTGATGATGTTGATGATGAGATGATTATGATATGATATGATATGATGAGGACCAAGAAGAACAAGCCGACCTATATGTAATTCAGTCAAAATCGAGACAGGAATGTTTCGTACTTAAATTTAACAACTCGTCATATTCAGATCTAATCATCATCATTCTACTCCATCGCCTGAAATGAATTGAGACCTTGTACTTTTGGCCAATGACTACAAAAATGTGGAAATCATGATCAATACGTAAAAATGACAGTGTCCATCCATAACTGTTTTAGTGCCTTGTCTAGTAGATCCTCTTGAAAATCTGAATAGAGTCATAACGGCGGAATAATAATGATGAGATGGTCAAGAGAAAAAAAAAATATTTGAAAATCACGAAAGAGAAATAAAGAAGTCTCTATAGCTGATTCTGATTTATCAATTGCGTGCTCATGATATGGCGATGATCATTGATCATTGATGATCTCTTGAATCCGCTGAAGAGGGACCGCCAAAAAAAAATTTACTCCCTGAATAAGGGTTCCCTATCCCTTATCTATGGAATAAGGTGTTAATGTTGATGCTAGAAATATTTTCAGTTTTACAGCACAGAAATAAACACTTAATTTATTTGGGTATTGGGTGGACATTCATCATTTCATTATCATTCCTCATCACTTCGCTTCAACACGTAACTTTTTTTTAGTTTGAAGTTGAGTTGAATGACTAGTGACAGTTTGGACAACCGGCCGCTGCCTGTATTCCTATTTCATTTTTAAATTAGCCAAGCACCATAAATTAAAATCAGCCTATTCGAATCCTGAATGCAAACGACTTGGTATTTTTTGTATGTCATCCCGCCACTTTAGTTTTGACAAAGTTTATTTTTCAAAATGGTGAATGGGCTCGTGAAGATGGTCAATAAATAATAATAAATCACGTCTTGGCATATGGCCTAAGTAAAAGTAATATGATACTTCATTTCATTGCTTATTAGTCGAGAACATTGTTTGCATTATTGATATTGTAATAATTTGTAATTGTAGCTGCACATCACATCCCAATCACATCATATCACATCATGGTGATGGTTTTAATAGGTGAGGGTCACGCACGACGCATGTCGATGGCGAAACAAGGATTTAAAAGTGAACCAAAACAAACGCCAACATCGATATAAATATAAATACAGTTCGACAAACGAGAAGGTACTCCAAAAGCTAAAGGGACTTAAGGGAGTATATTTGGAAGGAGGACTTTCATTCAATTATCAATATCAAATATCAATATCAAATCGATTTGACTATGGCTATGATTATTATTAAAAATGATTAGCATTCCAATTCCTGACATGCATAGGTAGTAAGTAGATTGCATCCTCGTCGGGACGAATCAATCGAATCTATAACTTAACAAAGTTATTGATTTTCGATTAAGAGATTGTTACATGCAGATCTTAGCGGGAGAGATTATTATCCTATTTGATTCCCATCCCATGAATAGAATTAAAGTTTGATACTTTGATGAAAAGAGTTTCGTTTGGTTTGGACTATTACTTGGCTTTGGCTTGGAGTGGAGTGAATGGAGTGAACAATTTAATTTAAGCTGCGATGAAATCGATTCTTATCACTATCACCTCCTCTTTTTATTGCTTATTGCACAATTGTATAATAAGTATTACTTGGTCATGCCGGAGTAATTTTAATGATTTGGCCACTTGGATTATGGATGATGATTTTGCATCTAAAAATTGTTAAGTAAAATGGTAATCATCCCCAATAAATGAAAATGACTAAACAATTCGTAAAAAATATATTCCCACACCTTGAAATTCACGCCTTGGTACTTTTATGGGGCTTGAGAAAAGTGCCAAAAATGTCTTGGACCTTCACAATTAAGCTTATCGATTGAACTAGGATATCCACTCTCCCATCCCAAATAGTCCCAATTCATCTCTATTCTCTATCTTTATATTCTGGTCATCCCTCGGACGGGACTCGCTGATATAATTTATTGACTGACTGAAAGTGAAGACGATCCTCCACCAACTCGATACTCGATTGATAATGAAAAGTAAATAGGCTTTAATTAGGTGTTGATTGTCCAATTGCCACTATTGCCAGAGAGGATTGTGACTTTTGTAAAATTGGCGCATGTCATTCATATTCATAGTCCTCCGTCATGTCCTGCCAGGCGCATGCAAACCCTATAAAATTTGACACCTTCAGCCAAGCCAAGCTACATGGTCATATAAAATCCATCCACAACACTTTATGAAAGGTCGGGGTTGACTCATAAATGCCGTAAATTGCTCTTTTTTATTGAAAAGGTCGGTGACGCTCAGGCTCCGACAAACCTTCTCGTCAGGAGCCTTAGAATTAGTCGTGTTGTGATTATAAAATCACTGAAAGTTGAAACGTATGCCAATCCCATCCATCGTCGCATCTTTGAATGCAACGTAACTTTTTTAAAAAATTATAAGTTTTTTCTGTAAAAATGAAAATGCAATTCATTTGCAGGAGGGGGTGGACGTAAGTACGTACGTGTGGCTGCAAACTGCACATAAAATAATATGCCAGGTTAATGTCATGTCATGTCATCAGCATCAGCCTATGTCACGTAGTTGAGGTAGTTGTAGGTAGTAGGTGGTAAATTGTTGGAAGCTGGGAATGGGAAGAGAAAACACGTTTTTTGAAAATAAGAAATAAATAATGATCAATGATCATCATTGTGACCCTTTTACCTTTTAGTTAGATGCTTATTGACAATTAAATAATATATTGAGAAAGATGATCAAAGTATTCCGTTACTTGTCAAACAGAATAAGCCTATGTGCAACTGCAAGTGTTCGTGATGTTCGGATGGCTGGGGCACAATGGCGATGCATTCGCATTTAGTTTTTTACGGTTTACGCTGACAAGCTTGAAATTAATTCAGCAATAATTTACTAACTACGAAGGGACAATTAAAGTATGAATGGATATGAATATGCATGCATGCATGTCTGCAACTGAAGCCATATGCAACTTATCATTGGAATGGAATAACAATGCAATTTTTGATCCGAGCGAGCAATATTTTTATAGGAAAAAATTAAGATTTTGTGATAATTCGTGCCGACATGGACATGGAATTGCAACGCGCTTCAAAGTTTATAGCTGATTGCAATGCAATTTTTTGAGATGCTCTCCGCTTTTTCTATTACCTGGCACAAAAAGATGTGTGATTTTCAAATGGCAAAATCATGAATGCACAAACAGTCAAACATTCACTATATGTGCTTGTATGCATAAGAATGTTATATGATCACGATTGGTTGATTTGTTGATTACTATTTTTCTAAAAAAGGCTCCAAAAAAGAGCTTGTACTATTTTGCAATAACTAATTACAATTTTCATTCCGAGGAGACAGGCGAGAGAAAGGAAAGGAGTGTGATTCCTTTAATTACACAATTTCGAGTGAAGTGATGATGGTGAGGAGTGAGAAGGATTCTACAATACAACAATGGACATGACAGGACAAGTCAAGCTATGACATATTAGTTGAAAATATAACTATTTTTAGTTAAATATGATTACAGCGAATAATGACAAATGAGTGGCTTGCTTTTAATTCTTTTGTCTTCTCAGATCCTGTCTAGATGATATATTGCTGATGAGACGAGAGGGATCACACAATTTTAACTCGCGCTTGTTTCACAAGAAAATAATAAATTATTAACAGAAGTCACTGGACAGTTGACATACTATTTTATAAACTGATATATTCAATCGAATATGATTTATTATTATTATTATGCTAATAACATGTATCTATTGTATATTATGTAACAAACGGAACAGACTAAAATACATACAGTATAATTATAAATGCAAGTCAGCAACAACAAGGGGATAGATAATAGGCAGGCAGCATTGGTCCATTCTTACAGATTATATAAAAATATGAACTCAAATTAACTCAATACTAGGTAGTTAATAACACTTACAACAACGTACAGGAATACAACAACATAACCAGTAAAGTAAGCAGTTTTACGAATTACAATAATAAATGCAAATCCAGCAACAATTTGCGGACAGATATAACAGTTATCAATTATCTATCATATAATAATTAGGTAATTATTACTTACAAAAACATCAACAGGATTGTAATTGTAGTGCAGAGAATGTTGTTTTACTGATACGCGTAGTATTATGCATAGTGCTTGACAGTAATAGACTAAACTCGTTTTAACACAGAAAGTACAAATGTTTTAAATTTAACAGGATAAATTGCACATTATGTTTCTTGTCCAAAAATTAGACATTTAGCGGTGGCTCTACATCTACTACCACCAATAAACAATAAAACAGATATTTCTTTTTGGATAAAGCTTAGCAATACATCTTAAATTCCAGGGCTCCTCCTACTACCTCACAATCTAGTAAAATATAGTTATATTCCCGGGTAGCTCGTTGGCCTATCTTACCTTCTTGATCTATAATTTATTAAGTATCTAAAAAGACAATATAAAAAGATGTTTTTTTTTGTATTATTTGACAATACTTTCCACTACCTCTCTTTAGTTTTCTTCGATTCATTTATAATATAACAATAATGACAGTCATTCGTAAAAATGTATTAACAATATTTCTACGTAATCACAACAAATATCGGATACATTATTTAAGCAGTCAGTAAAATAATAAATATTTGATAAGTATTAGTTTTATTTTTTTTGTTAAAGTAAATAAACATGCACAATCAATAATCATTAATCATAAATAGAATAAAAGTCATGTTAATTTTTCTGTTGCATTCCACTATTTTGCTGAAGACATTATGCATGCAAATTAAACGGATAATATCAATATCGTTATCTTTCTAGCTCTAGCCATAATAATAATAAATGTTAGTCCACCATTTTGGTAGATTTAGATTTTAAGTTACGTTAAGTAACTTACTTCTATTATCTTTATATCCCACTATTATTATGTTGATGTTGTATAAAATGCTTCAGTTGTTGTTAATAATAATTATTTTATTCTTCATTTGATGAAGACTAACAGTGATAACAAGACATGCTAATAATAATTATTTGTAATTGATTATAATTACTCCTTAAAAATAAAAATGTACATCCATCTTAACTATTCTTAACTTTTACGATACATATTTACAGTTTGGTTTTGGGTATCTTATTTGATACACTTAAAATTAAATAGTTTGTAGATATTTATATTACAAGAATTAGCTCCTTCTGCCGGCTTCCAGTTTGGACTTTCCAACTTTCCTGAAGACTCCAAAAACGAGGAACTTATTCTTAATTATGTTCACGTCAGTAAATGCAGTGTGGTACAACCGTTGTGTACGACAAATACCTATGTTCTATGTACACCCATGTTTGGTTTATAGTTTATATAATTTGTTTTCACATTATTGACATTATATTATAATTAATATTAATTACCCCTCTATGAAGCTTTCTATGCAATACGCAAGCAAAACAAAACGACACGCACCGACAGTATTGCAATAATCAATAATCCTACTCATTTTCATTTCTATTTCTGTCTATGCCTTGGATCGAAACGGCATCTGAAGGTGCGACTTCCAAACAATAAAAATTATTTTCTAAAATTCTTCATGTCATTCATCCACCGTTCATCTGAACATGCCAACTTTGAACTTTGACATCGGAACAACGAACAACTGCAATACTACCAACATGACTCATGACTAACAATAACAATAAATATTTTATTGTTTATTCCCTATCTCCCTTTGTTCTATGCTTTACGAAAGGATCAGTAATAATTCTCACATTATTACATTACAATATCTCTACTGCTACTTCCTACACTTTCAATCTGTGAAAAGTCTCCAAGTATATAAATGTAACATTTAACAATTAAGGTGTCATCGAAGATCGTAATCTGATGGAAAAGTATAAGGATGTCCTAAACAGAGATACACAATTTAGCAGGTATTTTTTTACGCTGATTTAGATAATAGGCAATACGCTGTAAATTCTCTAGTTTCGAGAATAAAAGATGAAATGATTGTGTAATTGTAACATGTACGATGATAGAAGAGTATCAATATATCTTCTTCATTTTCTTAGAGTAGGTCATTAATTATATTACGAAGGATGAACAAACGCGCACTGTATTTCTATTCCCTGTTATTTTTAGTTTTATGAATGTTCAACCGCGCCATTTCGAGCTTTCGTTGAGGTGGACACAATCTGCCCAACTGTTCTTTCCTCTTCCCCACCGGTGTTTTGCAACTGACCAACAATGATATCACTACGATTATTGCCACCACTACTGAGCTTTGTCCTTTTCGCTGATGGTGGCTTCACTGTGTTGTCTGATTCCGAATTACCTTCTTCCTCTTCATCACTTCCTTTCTCATTTTCATTTTCACTGCCCTCGCCCTCCGCAGCGTCGGGATGAAGAGATACTACATTTGACTTAACTTTAGAGCTAGTACTGTTACTGTCACCATCGTGGAGGAGGCTATTGGACACATCTAATTTATTACTACTATCGTAAGTACTTTCCGCATTTAAGTTCACTGACTGGGGAGGAGGCTGTTTCGAAAACTGGGAGTGTCTAGTAGCTCGGGTAGTCCTTTTCTCAGACAGTTTACTACTAGTCTGATCTATTGGCTCACCACAATTTGGGGAGTAAATATCTGACTCCCCGTTTTGGGTTAACGTTCTCTCGTTTTCAAAGGAATTGGTGCTATCTTGGGTGCGACTATTTTCTTCGTGGTCGATGGAATTATCAACTTCCATTTTGACCACGGCCCCCTCCTCCGAACAATTGGCATGGTTTAGCAGGGACTTCTTCTCTTGAGCCGCACGACACTGAGCGCACAACTCGGCTGTGTGCACTGTTACTAATTGTTCACTACTTTGGCTTGAGGTTGAGTTTGTCACGTTGTTGTTGATCTTCTCTCGGAGTTGCTGTTGTAAGAAGAAAATGGTGCTTTGCATCCCTTCCACATCTTCATCCAGCTCTTGGACGAGGTCGTCCATTTCTGCAAAGTAATTAAATAATACAGAACATATTTTTAATTATATGAAAATGAAATTGCTGGCCAATAATGGTAACAGTTGCAGCTTGTTATGGGCTTACCGGACTGGGCCTTCTTCATTTCTTCGGTCAATGATTTTTGTAGCGCCAGGTCGCTCTCAAGTTTTGCGAGACGACCACTGGTAATCATTTTACCTAGATCCTCATTTTCTTGGTACAGCATACGGCATTTTGCCATCAGTCGTTTTCCAGTATTGCTAAATAATAAAGAAACAGTTAATATTTATTCTACCAAGAGTAAGTAATAATTACAGAAAAATAACAACAATTAATTATGCATTCAATATTCATGGATTTTACTATTAACATTAACTTGTGTCGTGTGAGAAAATAAAATGTACATACCTGTCCGCAGTGAACTTCCAAGCATTTAAATCATTTTGCGTGTCTTCTAATTTCTTTTTAGTGTCAGTCAGTTCCCGTTTCATCTTCTGGATGATAAAGTTCACCGCAGGGTCGAGCAGTGAGTTTTTAAGTGAACTGGTGGAGGGGGCCATCGAATTCTTTAGTTCATTAATTTGGGCAGCGTAGTCATGAATTTCCTGATCCTTAGTGGCTAATCTCATCACAAGTATGTTTTCACGGCGGGTGACCTCATTCTGTTGAAGTCGGAGCTTCTCTTCGGAGTCCTTTAGGCCTTGTTGATCTCCTAAAATACAAATATTTTTCGTGTTCATCAGAGATCGCTAAATGTTACAGTAGTTGTAGTATAAACTGCAAGACAAGGGTACACATAACACGAAAGAAAATCTTGGAACTGGATTGTCGTTGGATTCAAATCCATCCAGCTCTTATACAAAAAGAGGGCAAAGTCGAAGGGTTTCGTCAGTTAAATCAAAATGCGCATTTTGGAACACCGGAACTAACTTGTGTGGGCGGGCACGATCTCTGAGAATAAAACCCTCCTCTACCGTCAACTTTCAGAAGTGCAAACCGTAATTATAAAAGAAACAGGACTTCCTACCTAAAAGTTATCATTTACGCTCATATTAAAGTTTACACTAATTACAATTCCCCGCAGTTCACAATTTTCATTACCTTTAAGTTTCTGAATGTAATTCTGAAGCTGATGGTACACTGTGACCATCTGATCAAGATTGGCACTGGCCAGATCACTCTCTGACAAAATCACATGATCCGGATCCTCTTGTTGAAGTTGAGCATCGCCTAGCTGACCAGTTTGGGTGGCCCCATTGTTGATGATTTCCCCCAGGGGGCCTCCCAGCGACCCCTCACCATTCCCACAATGGGCGGAAGTGGAGGTAGAAGCACCACTAATAAAAACTTCAGAGTTTGAGTCCACCGAGGGGGAGTTACTGAGGGCAGTGGTGGAAATCACATCCGCGTCATTCTCACTGAACACTGAGTTCTTGCTGGGGTGGCCTACCGATGAGGCTAAGGGCTCTCCGGAGACTGAGGAAACTTCACTGACCAACTCAGCGGGTCTACCCACCTGACCAACACCACCAAGTTGAAGTTGTCGCCCTTCCTCAGAGCTAAGTGAACTGCCATTGCTACCGGGATCGTCCTTTCGAGCTTTCTGAGTCTTTTGCAGGGTCACAAGGGAGGAGGCGGAATTTGACGAGATCTGAGTACAACTAGAATTATTATTTAACACAACTTCCGAGTCTTCGTCTCCAGTCATTTCAACAAAGGATCACTGTGAACGAACGGAGAGGGTAATTCTAGCTTCTCTAGTTGGAGTCTATTTCTCCTCTCGTCCTAATACTGAATACTGAACTTGATTTACAGATTTAAAATATAATTTTTTAAATTAAAAAAATTAGGTATTGACAGAAACGCGGGGGAGCAAGGCAGAGACTACATGGATGATGGGGCTGAGTAGGTAATTGATGAATGGTTAATTTTAATTAAAGCTGAATCTTGAAATTATCTTCCCTTCCGGTTGGGCTGGATTCTTCTTCCGATGTCTTGTAGATACTCGAAACTGAATATCCCAAAAATCCGGAACCTGAAATTGAAGAAAGAAATAAAAACCAGAATTAAAAAAGAGTTAATGAATCATTAAATTAACATCGTCCAATACTAATAATATGCCACTTTACGTCATATAAAAAAATGCATTTTACTATACTAAATAATTATAGTTTGCCCACTTTAGCATTTAGCGGACGGATAAAACATAAAAATGAAGCCATTTAAAAACTCAGAATTAAACCATAATTAATTTCTTAATTGTACTAGCCCTACATATCTTACGCTACTCTTCTTGTAGATCCCCACTAATGGTTAACTAACTTCAATTAAAAATCTTAAAAAATGCACCCAATATTTTGTCATTTAGATCAGCTGTGCTATGCAAATGCATTGTAGCACTTCCCTCCAAATCAAATCACGGCCCTAAATGCTCTATCCAAAAATCCCATTTTAAAGTTAACTAACAACCCAATTAAAATTACATACCACTACTAATGACCATTTCCACTTACCCTTTTAATCCTAATTAATTAAAAACCACCAAACTTTATAACTTTTTGACACTCTGGTCAAGTCCGCAAACAACTTCCAATTTTAACTGTCTTCACTGGCTTGGCTCCGATCAGCTGAGCTGTTCCAAATGATAAATGCACTTGAGACAATCCCGACAATTAACTAATGGCCAGTTTTAAAGGGTGAGCAGTTATTTTTCACTTTTCCAGTGTTTTTAAAAATAATTGTTCAATTGTTCGGATTGTTGTAGTTTGTTTGGTTGTGGTTGAAGGAGGGCAAGAAGGAGGAATGAAATTTCCCACTGAAAGCGGAGCAGCCAGAGCAAGGACAAATGGGATGGAGACCTGTTTTCTACATGGCTTGCTTACGTCATTTCACCTCAACTTTTGCATTTCATCTCATTCTGAATATCTGAATCCTGCTCCTGCCTGACCACAACACAACAACATCGAAGAAGAACGCGAATGGAGGGACCGGGGGAACCCGCACCAGAAGGCCTTCATGCATGGACTGGGATTCTTCATTCTCTGGAATCCGGGAGATTGTCGCAGACTGCCCCCAGATCATTTCACTTCACAGGAAGAGGAGCTGAAAAAGGACAAACAAACAAAACAAAGTTTTTAGGCATCATTCATCAAGTAAAAATTAAATAGTAAACTGGAAACTGGTGACAGGATTTTTCTAAAATCGTGATCATTAACAATTAAAGTCCCTAGTAGGGTAGGGTAGGTAGGGACTCCCTACCTACAGGTGCAAAAGTTTGTCTCGTGATGATAACTGTCGATGTCCATCCCTCTCTGTCTGGTGTTGAGTCACTTGTTCCTCTTCGCCCCTCCTGTTTCCGTTCCCAATTCCATGGAATCTTTCTTTGGGAAGTCATCTCATAATCTGAACCAGCAATTAGCAACAACGGAGACGTTGTCCCCATCGACCGCATCATTATTCTCGACCTCGACCCCATCATTCTCGTTCCGGCAAGGTGCAAGGTCATCATTCCGGTCGTCCAAGAGTGCAGGAAAATCGATGTCCGGTCCCAACTGGAGCTTTGAGGGCTGAACTGAAGCCAGCTTTTAACAGCCTCGGCATTAAGTCATAATAAGATTCTTACTCTTATAATGAGCAGTACGCACCACTGCCACCGGGAGGGACTAACGGGTTCAGGGTCCTTTAAGATTCAGGGTTCTTTAAGATTCAGGGTTCTTTAAGATTCAGGGTCCTTTACAGCCGCTGCATCATGGTAGTTCATCATGGTAGTTCAGGGAGCCGGGGCCACATCTTTAATCTCATACAAGTCATTCATACAGATTCTCAATCTCGATCGTCTCAAGATGAATAGTAGCTCGTTCAGGTTAGTCTTGACTCTCGATTCAGAGGTCAGCAGAGTTTTCCCGATCCTCCTTCATCCGTGCTTCAGTTTCGCGAAGGTCGCAATTGTTATCGGTGTGTCGTGTCACCAGAGATCTCTCCAGTCTGAGCTTCGCTTCGGAGTACTCCCCACGCTGGCCGTCTGCAGGGTCCACTTTGGGGGTCACCTCCTTCCACTGTTGGGATGTTGACCTCACACCTCAGCTTCTGGAGCAAGAGCATCACTCAATTGCTGTTGAAAGGATCCTTCCTGGAATTTCGCCTCTACACTTCACTATGACTGGCCAATTCGCTTTCCGTCGATCCCGTATTCCCAGTGTTCACTTGAGGAGGGGCCGCCGGGTCATCATGGACATCAGCAGGGCCGGGGCTATTCTGAAGAGGTGAAACCGGAGATTCAGGTTCCGCAGATGTAAACGCCAGTGGTCCCAGCATCGTCACGGGGTTCCACTTGTTGTTGAAGGTCATTCCCAGCAAGCAGGAACAG
>JAQIXQ010000647.1:0-23552 GCA_034700485.1 Pseudosinella alba
GACAGGAGAGCGTGCACAGACAGACAGACGGACAAACAAACCAAAGACATAACTACGCTTTCAGCTCCGTAATAAACGAAAATAATGTTTGCACTTTGCACGTTGATCTGATATCTAGTCCGGGTGCACGCGGCTGCAAATCGTTTCCTCCTTATCTCACTCAAGATCAACCTAATAATTTCAATCATTAGCATTAATACTAGAATTAAGAGGAATTAAGAGCTGATTTGTAGAAGTTACACTTTGCAAATTTCATGTATTCATTAATTATAATTTGATTGAATTTTAATAATTTGGATAAGGCATTGAAGCGTTAAATATTGAACTCGAACTCATATATAAGTATGCATAAAAACGACCATTTTTTGTTTGATTTTGAATAAATTGTTAATGGTGAGTGAGTAGCTAATTTCTTCGTTTTCTAAACCCTGAACAATCGGTCATAGTAAGTACTTAACTACAATTAACTAGACATACATACCTATATACAAACTGCGCAGTTGGATTTTGTTCCTTAATACATAAATTGCAATTTGCATAATTACGGAATATCCCTTTCCGAAGGGACTGTAATCCTGATGTTATATGAATGCAACCATGTTTAACAAATAGCCCTAATTTTTATGATAATTAAATACTTGTATATTTATATTCGCCTTCCATTAAAATATGCAACGGTATATCTTTCACATGGACTGCAAACTGATTAATGATTAACTCTTCCAGAAACCAAAAGTCTATTTAATTTTAACTGCTCAGCATCATCACCTTTAACCTGCACCTTTAATCTTTAAATGCAAACATGGATGGAATGAATTGTTGGAATTTTTCTTCCAAAACAAGGGCGTTAGTAATGCAAAAGCTTTTCCTCTTTCCCAATTTTAGATTAAGTTTGTATAATTTAATGCAGAAGATTCCAACATCCACAAATTAGCACCAACAATGCATCCTATGATTTATTATTGTAAATGCTGTTTCAAGGCAATTTTATGAGATGATGATGAGTTCGATGTTAAGGAATACTAAAGATGAAGAGAGCTGATAAGAGTTCTCACATGCGTACACTAACACAACAATTACTCATGCAAATGAGCTTTACGATACGATACGATAGTTAAACCTATAACGTAACTTGAAAGGTGGAATATGAATTTTTAAATTATGAATGGTTCTTAATGGATGGACTACTGCCAGTGGAAAACGCATGGAAGGGTTTATATTAAATGTTAAGATGATTAATTGTCAGTTTTAACATTATAGTATAACCAGTTCTGCTATTCTATCTTACGGATATCCTCCGGATTTCAATGAATAAGCAGGAGTTTCGTTATCCTTAATCCTTATCGCCCTTTCGTGTTCCAACTTCTTGAGTCAGTTGTAAAGTTAACTTTGGCTGGAGCACATAACGTTGAAGCTGCTTTCGATGTTTAAAAGTGATACTCCTGATTTGTGGCGTTTGCTTTTTTCCAATGGATTTTTCATATAACCTGTTAGAATTTTTATGAAAGCATTGGTGCGCATCCCTCGAACAAAGGAACGAGAGGGTTAAGCATTTCTGGTGTTGTTGTTTTTAGAAACACGTATGATTAGTTTGTAACTAAAGATGAAGGTACGAAATTAAATTTGAATTAAATTTTAATTTTAAAATAGGCTTTTCAAATTGGACTATATTAAATGATTGATTTTTCCCTTCCAGTTTTCGAAGTCTAAGCTGCCATCCTTGGCAGTGGCTCTATGCATGTTCCTCCTGATGAGTGCGAAGACCATCTCATCCCAAGCTCTGCTCGATGAAGATGAAGACGTTAGTCCGTCAATTACGGTAACTAGAACTAGTGCCCCTGAGGGGATGACGAAACCATATATGGCTTCTACAACGATAATGAAGCAAACCACTCCCATACCGACGGAACCCACGACAAACGAATCTACTTCGACTCAGCCATCTTCCACCGTTGGAGCCGTGGTGAAGTCGACAAGTTCATCGATGCCTCCTCCATCCCATTCCCAATTCCCTGTTCATGAGGGGACTTATGACTCTCCGTGCAATACAACGATGGACTGCCAACCCGACAAGAATCTCCGCTGTTTGTCCGGGACTTGTCATTGTCACGAGCCCGAAGTATTCGACATTAGGGAGCAACGCTGCATAGTTCCCCTGGGGAAGCCGTGTCTTGAGGCAGCCCTCGAAGATGACGAAGATGGGAGCTGCCCCGAGTTTGCAGAATGTTTCATGGATCGCTGCGTTTGCAAAACAGGTTATAGTATGTATACGATGACAAGGTGCAAGTCGGACATGATGGAGGTTGGAGCACCTGCAGAGGAAACCAATCTTAAAACTGTCCTTTGGCCAAAGCATTCCCTCGCACAGGATGATGACAAGATGGGTTGTGGCCCAAATTCTTGTGACGAGTCCAAAGGGCTCACGTGCCAAGCTGGTGGGGGTTGCAAATGCAAGGATCCCAAGGAAGTTTATATTGATGAGTTTGGCCGTTGCTTGGGCAGTCAAATGCAAAAGTCTTTGAAGGATGCCCTGTCCCTGGTGAGCTCATCGGAAGATGACATAAAATCCTTCGTCACATTGTTGGAACGATTTGAGGATGGGGATCATGAGGCAAGTGCTTCGGAGAACTATGAAAAGCCTATTCATCATATTCTCGAGCTGTTGGGAGATCATCATTCTGGGGGTGAAGGTGATGAGCCGACTCACTCTCCTTCGACACATTCTCAGCTTGCCCATCCCAGTTATTACGGCGATCTGCACACTGCTGCTCAGGAACCTGCTACCGAGAGCACAGTGGCAAGTCATACTGATTCTGATGGAGAGGGAAGCGGTGACCCAGCTACCGAAAGGGATCAACCTCATCCCTCTGAACGATCCCGTCCCCCAAGGCAAGATCCCATTCCAACAAGAGATGAGCTGGGAGAACCCTTGACATACGGAATGGAAAGCAGAGAATCTGACGATCACAATAATCATCACTACTTGCCATTGGACAACTATCAACCTCAAGGACAGGAGCCTGCTATCGTACAACGGCAAGCACCTCCATATGGGGGTGGGGGTGGTCATCATCATCAACATGGGGAAGGGATCCCCCTCCATGGCTATGGGGTAATACCTGAAGAGACGAGCCATTTTAGGGTCCCATTTGGGCATCACAATAGAGGACATGGAGGATATGGTCATGCGGGATATGGCGGAAATCATGGACATGGAGGGTATGGGGGATATCCTGTTGGAGGTCACCATGGCGGAGGATATGGAGGGCATGGTGGTGGTTTTGGAGGGCATGGGGGCCATGGGGGTTATGGGGGTCACGGAGGTATGTTTTGAAATATTTAATGTAATATAGGTATAGGTAGACTGGCTAAATCATTTATTCATTTTAATTTTGATCACCCGCAGGAATCGGACATCATCACCATCCCCCTCCCAGGCCTCCACACAGGTCAAGCCTCTTGATAGAAATGGCAGAGCTCCTTGGCAGATCTTTTAAACTAGTGGATAAATTTTTGCCCCTCGTTTATGTAATCAATGATGCTCTTAAGAAGGAAGGCATAGTTGGACTAGATGGTCACCGGGGACATCGGGATGTTGGGAAAGGTAAAAAGGAAGCTCTGGTCAAGGAAGGGGCGCTTCTCGTTGGATTCACGAAATTTATGGGCCTGTTACTTCGGCTTAAGAAGAGGTTGGACCTGCTTGGTGGTGCCGAGGGTCTTAAAAAGATTCTTACTTGAGGGAATGCAACTTGTCGCTGTGAATGCAAGTAATATTAATCAGGAAAAATCATACCAAAAATGTAACCAATGTGTAATCAGTAATTACTTAGTTGATACCGAGAGTGAAATTTTTGGAACTGTGTGAATGCGTCACCAATTAATCCTCACGCGAGGAACATCATAGTCAAATCTACTACACTACAATATCTTAATCTTACTTTTTAGGCATAGCTTAATATAATCCCTTTCCAGATTTTTAATATAATTTTCACCAATTTCTTGAATGTGAGATATGGGAATGCAGCGCATTTATTACAACCATTTAACTTAATATATGTACTTAATACTCACGTGTGCAATAAAAATGATGAAAGATGAAAGTTAAAAGGGCTCCAGCATCAATATTTACGTACAAATTATTCACAGCAACATATAATATGACATGACTCATTCAAAGCTTTTCATACTCGTGACACCCATTAACTATTTGGTAGATTGGTACCTATTTGAAATGTTGGAAATGGGAATCATGCAATTAACTAATGATGGTTAGCGGAAAAACAATATTACCAACCAGAATCAGTCAATCACCTTTCACAATCATCAAAGTCCACCAAACGTCGACCAACCACGAACAAAGGCTGAGACTGCAATCCAGTAGTTTCCTGTTTGATTATCCTCAACTTTACGCAATTTTTTTCCTTGCATCATCATCGCCTCACTCCACAAAAGCTTCTGGAGAATGCTATTGACAGTTCAATTAACTAACCAAATAAGTTCAATGTCCAAACTAAAACATAGTGAAATGAATAGGCAGACAGTTTCTAACCTAATTGTGAAAATATGAAACAAAAACAATGTGGTTATGATAATGCTGATTGATGATTAGTTAATGGACATAGTCATCATCCATGCACATGTCTACTGGGTAGTTGCCAAATACATTTAAAAAACGAATGGATTTACCAAATAGTCATTTTTGTGGAGACAACAACGTTATGAAATGTATGCCAATAATCTAATCTAGAACGAATTGAAGAAAGGAAATGTTTTTTGTGATGGAGGGTGTAATTACTTGTTCAGTTATCAATGAAGTACTAAACTGATTGTCAAGAGTTGGACAGAGAATTTTTAATTTTGTTGTGTGTAAAAAAAAGAATATTTTCCTGGAGGAAATTCAATTATTTCTTTAAACAAGATTTTTAAAGATAACTAATTGAATGTGAAGCTGTCATAAGTAATCACAATGGGTGCAAGAACAGGTCTTTTCGCAGGATCAGAGAAATCCTGGAAATTGATCTCATGTTGCGGGATTCTCCTTTTCAATCTTCCATTTGCCTTATTATTGGGAATTAAGGTAAATGGACCAGATAGTGGACTGGATGGCGATTTTGAACAATTTACATGCGTTCTGGAAGGGGAAGATGTGGATTCAAAATTTGGTTTGGAATGGAAGTACCAAATGAATAATGCGGAAGTGAAGCCCTTAACCGACACAGGTATAAGCAATACTCCAAGATGTTCCCAAAAGTTAATGAAATAAAATATATCAATAATGATAACAACTTCATTTAATATGCTTATGTTACAGACATGCTTACGGCACTGGAATTCCGGAGTAGTTATTCGGGAAAATTAATGGTCGCCAGTTTCATACGTTTGAGAAGTGATGTGGTTGGAGTTTTATGCCAGCATTCACCTGAGGTTTCTGACTCCAAAACGATTCAAGTTGGAGGTAAGTCTGCCATGTCATGTTCCAGCGGATTATACTCTAGTTAGACTGACTGATAATTGATTAATAAACTGTTTATAAATTTCTTTTAGATTTAAAGCCAGTACTCATCAACGATGACCCGTACGTCAATTAAAGATATACAAATCATTTCCAATATAATAGGACGATTAAGAATTTGCATATACCTTAATACAAATTCGTACTTTAGGTGCGCCAAAGCTGCCGACAAACCATTGACAATCATGCAGACAACCAAGTTGAATCACATTCAACCCTACAGAATGGCCCGATATGTCGACGGGGAAAGCGTTTCCCTATCGTATCCCTCGGAACTGGTTCAATTTGCTTGCGTTACCTCCAAAGTTGGCGAATCTCCCGTGTGGTCAATGAAGAAAGAAGAAGCTTCCAAAATGGTTAAATTGCATTTTAATTACATTCAGCTTCATTTATATTACAATCCATTATCGATTGCCGATCACAGTTAAATAACTCTTGAATTATTACTGAACGTATCACATTGCCCCATTAACAGAAATTCTCTGCTTGGGCTCAGAATGAGATGGGGGATCCCAACTGCAAACGTCAATTCATCAGCATTTATGAGGTTCAGGGTCAACCTGGGGAAACTGTTAAATTCTCCGTGAAATGTACTTCCAGTTCCTCCTCCGCCGCTCCAGTTGAAATCAATTATAAAAGCAAGTGCCCATGCATGAAAATTATTATTAATGACTTAATTAATGCAAGTGGAAATTATACTTTCCGTTCACATGAATTTATTCAATTAAGTGTGAACTATCTTTGATTTCATTATTTAGTCGCCTACATTCCAACAACCAGACAAGTCGACTTTAATTCCACTGAGAACTGTATTAACGAAGTGGTGGAGCAGTTCTACGGGAAGGAGTTGACCGGGGTGGGCGTGGCCAGCTCCTTCGTCATCGTTCTCATGATGGTTGGAATGGCCGTGATGAAGAAACAACTCAATAATCAACAAGTAATCCATACTTAATTGTCAATCTAATTGCTAGATTCATGAAAGTTCGTCATACATTTTTGGGATGAAAAATGCCTTTCAGACAATTAAACTAATTCATTATTATTTTATTTTACAGAATGGTAATAACGGAAATCAAGGGCAAGGGAATAATCCGGATCAGAGTGGTTCCAACAATGGAGGAAACAACTCCAACAATGGGAATCAACAAACCCCCGGAACAAGTCCAGGCGCCACGCCCACGCTGACAGCCTGAGGCGAAAGATGGACAAATTAGATAAATTCATCCATGCTTGATCGAATTAATTAAATCCTACATAATATATTTAAAAATAATTCACATTCTCCCTAAAAATAATTAGGAAATTCCAAAACTGTATTGCTAATTATTATACGCATATTTAACTTTGCAAATAAATGAAGAAAAGAAACCAGTAAAATTAAATAAATGAATAGCTGAATATCAGATCTATCTGATCTAAATACAGGGGCGTTGACTATGCATATGAGTTGTATATCGCTGGTTAAGTCATAGAAAATTGCAAAGTAGCGCGAACTTTTAAATTTTGAAAATTCTCTCTAAAGTTGGGGAAGAGTTTAGAATGTTTTGATTACTCCTCCCCTCTGGCCCCATTCCCATGAAACGATCTTCAGCTTTGCTACTTCGTCGGATTGATTAGTGAGTGAGGAGGACAATCGTATGGAACGTTTTTGAGTAGGAGTTTTTATTAAAGCTAATTAACTGTGCATTTCAAAATTAAATAAGCATCTTATCTTTATTATCTGAAGTATCTTAATAATTAGTTTGGCCCTAAAAAGGAAGATTTTAATTTTGACCCAATCAATCAACCGGATCAAAGTTGGGATGATGGATTTTGAGGAGGGTAAAGCCGCCCTGCTTCAGGCACTGGCATTAGTAAATGACGTAAGTAATTAAATAATTAAGTATTAATTGTGATGAAATATGAATATGATATGTAGTATTTAAAATATTGTTGGAATTATTCATTGTACTAATTCTAATTGATAATGTTGAACAGGAAGGAGAGCTGTCCGCGAAAATTGACAACATCATGGACTCCATTCATGGGGACAAGTCCCGGACGGTGACCCTCTTCTGCGAGGCCCTGGCCCTACAAAAGCAGGATGCGGACCGGAAGAAGAAATGTGTGGAGTTGATGGAAGAGGTTATCAGTAAGTTAAGCATATTTCATTTTGAATGCTCCATTTCTGAATTCTGCCAATATTAAATTATCAGAGACTAATTGACTAATTTAGGATATGTTCTAATTTTGTTTGATTTGATTTTGGTTTATTTAGAATGGTGGGGGCTGCTTGTGGAAGACCGTGAAAAATTATTGTTCACCATTTCGGCCTTGGAAATGGTACTACTAAATAATTTAACAGGGGCTTGTCTTCATTTTGTCTTTCGTGTTGGAATTTTTTGTTATTTTTTTTAGGAAAAGGAGGAGCTCGTCAGGAAGCAGACAGATCCGAACGAGATTTACGGACCGTTACTGGAACTGGAAGTCACGTCGAATAAGAAACGGAAGCTTGATGTCCAGCAGAAGGATACCCAAACTGATATGGCAGAGGTGGAGGCAGAATAATGCTCTTTTTACAGGAAATGAAATCTTAACCTTGATGCAATTAGTGATTTTATTTTTAAGCAAAAAGTTAAATACTTAAATTAGATATGGAGGGTGGAATGTGGATATGATAAGATAAATGTTAAAATAATTTGTACACAATTATATTTCTCTTTTGAAAATGTTTTTATTACTTTTATGTATTTCCTTTATATTTCAATAGAATATGGTTCTGGCTCTTGTCGTGATTCGTTAAAAACAAATAAATCACACTGTAGGATTGCCACGTATATTATCTATAGCGTACAGACCTACTTAATTTTATAATGTATATTTATTTTCATAAATCATATCATGATTAACATGATCTGTATTTAGTTAAAACTAGTGAAGTCACTAACAAAACATGATGATGTGGTACGTACAAATTAAGGGTGTGTATCTTATAAATATACCATTTTTTAAATATAAGGTACATGACACATTGGCAATCACTTGCAATTTTTTTTACAAACTTACACTTTCATCCTCCTGTCTAAAATTTACTTTTTCAAAAACAATCACACTTTCCCATCTCATCTCTCCTTCTTTCTCCCTTATAGAGAGAAAACGTTATACAAATTAGTTTTTTTCTTCAGACATTTTCTGTCTTTAACCTGCGGTCGCAGTTTATAGATGAAAATAATTGGCAATATTTTTCCTAGGGCGTAATATAATATTGTTTATCGATATCTCTCTCTGGCCTTGATACACCAGTGAAGACTGTATAATATATAATATCGTAAGATGTTTTACATATTATCTCTTGTATACTCAATATCTTCTTCTACCTATATCTATACTTGAAAAATTCCTGACTTTACATAACAGCCCCTGTATGTTTCGTTCCCTTCTTCATTAATATATTTATTCATTAATTATAATAATAATTCGCAGACAATAATATGGCATTATCGTAAAGTAAATGCTTTCATCCGATTTCCACAACTAATAAAGTTAGGTGCACTTGTTTTGATTTCATCATCGATTCAACAAAGTTAGCGAGACTTAAATTTTTGCATATCACAAAGAATATTTTAGGTAGCATATCTGAAAAAGTTTCAGCTTATTATAGAGGCAATGCTAAAATGTACAATGTGTAATATTTTCCTTATTATTGGTCTGAGAATTTATTAACATCTTGACGCGAGTTGTGGAGGCATTTTGTCAAAAGAAATTGTTAGATAGATTTAGGTATAGTATAGCTAATCATTATTGTGATTATGATGAAAGCCGTGAATTTTGCTGCAAAATCTTTTCACTTGACTGATAGTATGTAGCAGAGCGAACTAATGAAGTTGATGTATTTATCTGCGTTTTTACTACAAAATGTCAATCTTGTTCAGGTCTCCGATGAATCGATTTTAAATTGATTTTGGTTAATTAAAATTCTTCGATGGCGAAAGCCGAAGTGGTAATAGAATAGCGAAATGTGTCTTCCTCTTACAATGAAGAGATAGATAGCAAAAAAATCAAACCATAATTAATGTATTGATTAGGTTATAATAATAAGTATGTCACATACGAAAGTAGATCGTGTATGTTAGCTCATGGAAACTTTAAGTTTTCACATCATTCAAAAATAAGAACTGTGGGATATTAATGTACTCTGGAGTAGTCGATATGCACAGAAATTACGGAGAAAGTTCGGTATCTAAAAATGTAAACACTGACGATGACGACATCATATCATTGCTTTTAGTTATTGTTGTGTGTTGTAGTAAATAGTTTTTTTTTTTTTGCAGTTTACGTATTTTAGCTCTACAGATTAGCTCCCTCCCCTTCCCCGATTCTCACTCCTTCGTCTTAAAGACGGATATTCTGAGTTTTTAGTTGAGCTTAACCTAACGCTTGATTGTGCACTAACAGAGGTCTAGTTTTTTGGTAAGAGACACTACAAGTTATTATTGTTTTGTAATGTTTATACGATTACTAGTCTTGTCACCAGCTTTCCATACAAAGTGACGATAATGATAATAGTAAAATGTTAATAGTGTCCGGTCGTGGCTTATCGAACAAAAAAAATTATTATGCATGACACTCCTCTGTCAACCACAAAATACTAGAAGTTTTTCATCCCTCCATAATACTATAAGAGAACTTAAAACTGTAATTCTTTTTAAAGTTATAGATAGCAATACACTGTTTGCTATTTCAGTCAAAACAGGTAGACTAAAAATACGTAAAAAATGTATTCCCTTTTACGTAATATACTGAATACATTTAGACACCTATTTATGTTATAAAGTGCATATATATATATATAAAATATGCTGCAGACGCAGATATTACCTATAATTTTTCTATGATAAACACAACCAAATATCTTATAAAAAAACTCAGTTTAATGAATGAAGTAATAATACACACAATGCCAAAAAGACATCATATCTCTAAACTAAATGTGTAACTCGAAAGGAGTGAGAAATTAATGTAGTTTTGATTTGATTAACTAAACGAGTAAAAAGTGATACCCACTAATAAATCGTATTTTTCAGTCTGGTTGAGGGTCAAACATGTACACGCTATATGAAAACGCCCACTGCAGAAATAAGTGACCTTTCCGTGTTAATTAAAAGTTCGAAGTGATCTGCACTGTGAATGTGAGTCTATACTAAACGTAGTATACATATTATTATGTATATATTTAGGCGTGACCTAGAGCCTTGACTAGCGTTTCCTCTTTGGAAAACGCACAATTAAAAAATAGACTACAGTAGATATATATATTATTATTACATCAGTTTTTATAGTTTGTAGTATGCACAGGGTAATTTTTACAGTATTGCGGGGTCTTGTGGAATTAGGGGTGCCAATGTTGCCGGATTCTGTCCTGGATGGGGAGAATTCTCCAGGTCAATCAGGTCCGAGTCGCACCCTCCCTGCCGTCGTTTGGATTTATGCTCGGGAATGAAGAGAGCCACAATGATTGCCAGCACGACCATTAAAGATCCAAATACAAACGGAGGTCCTGGCATGATCTAAAAATTGACAAAGGTATTTCATTTTTAAAAAATTGACCAATAATCTGCACATTTTAAACAATAAATTATGCTCTTATTCCTTTAAAAGAATGGCAGTTATTTCACTCCTTACATCTCCGAGTAGCTGACGTTCTTGGTGAGGACGATGATGCTCTACTGACATTGTTCTGTTGGTGAACTCTACGTTAGGACCCTTTTTGTTAGAGGTCAGTTGATCTTCCATATTTAGTCTAGCTTCGTCTTCGTTCAGATCAACATGAAAAACGTAGAATATCAACCCAAACACAGCAGGCCCAAGTCCATTGCACAGCCCTCTCATTCCTGTAATCATTCCTTGGGCTAATCCTGAAATTATTATAAAAATAGAAATAGTTAGCAATACTATCATATAATTTGCAAAAAAAAACTCAGGAAACTCTATTTTGATTTAATTACGACATACCTTGCTTGTCAGGGTCTGAATGTGTAGAAACAAATACAGAAATGGCAGGGTACGTTAAACTGGACAAAGCTGCTAAAATTCCCGCAGCCCACATCATCCTGAAAGTAATAGTTCAAATATCATATTAATAATATGATAATCATTAAACGGATTAACTAGAAGTAAATCTCATCATATCAAGCTATTCTCAAATACATCATTTAACTGCGAGTAATAACAATAACGTACCAAGTCTGAGATCCAAACCCATACCAGGCGAGTTGAGTCATTTCAAACACAAGCCCAATCACTATTGTCTTGCGGGGACCCAAGTTTTTCATAAGGAGTCCCATGATGGCTGTCTGTGCTACCACTGACATAATTCCGACAACTCCAATAAATGTGGCAACTTCCTCTGCTTTGAAACCGACGACCAATCGGAGGTATACAAAGAAGCATGAATACTGACCAGCCTGGAAAATAAATTAAGAAAATCACAGTTAGCTCCTTCCATTTTCCATCATTAATCCCTTTATATCTATGCTTAGGCTGTTAAATTGATTACCTCCGGCAAATATGACAGGAGAACTGTTACACACAGCAGCAATATGGTTTTATCCTGCCCCACCTTCCTAAGAGCAGCGAAGGGGTCTGCCTGCTCCCATGCTGGAAATAACGAGTTTTCAATTATAAAATTAATGAAAGGTGATTGTTAGTGAGTATTGTAAATAATTAAGTAGATCAATTGTGTGACTTGTTATACCCAAAGGAGCCCATGCCGACATTTTCAACTTCTGAGGTAAGGACTCCGGAACAGCCACAAGTACGAACAGTACGTCAAGGGCTGCAATTGCAGTGGCCAGTGCCACCACAGTCGGTCTACCATACGCTTGATCGACATAAGCACCAAGTGCCGGGGATGTTACCAGTGAGGCAGCAAAAGTTGCACTGACCAAGCCATATGCGGCAGAACGTTCTTGCTCACCTATTTGAAAGTAGGATTCGATAAATTAAGAATTAAAAACTCGGTAACATATAGTGTTCGAGAATCCAAGCCAATCCGTATCAAACTCTTACCTTCAATAACATCAGCCACATAAGCAAATACGACGGAAAATGTTACTGCAAATACACCCGATATCTGTAATATTCATGAATAAAGAAGCCAATTAGGAATATTGATTAAAGTATTTACGATAAGTATTGCACTGAGCTACTATTGTATTATTTGTATCACTCACCGATATCATTGCAAAGTACCACCACTGTAATAATAAACAAAATATCATTTAAGTTACAAATAAAATACCGAATTTTTCATGTTCTAAATATTTTGTGTTCTACGAAACCATTTTAAACGTACTATCTCTAAACGTAAGTATATTTTATTTTAATATTTTTTCATATCATATTTTTTCATACCGTATTGAGTTGCATCAATGGAATGGGAGCACATGTGAAAAACACTGTTAATATTAGGAACAATTTTCTTCCCCATACGTCAGATAAGGCTCCGATCAACGGAGCACTTAGAAATGATAAAAGACCCTGTTAACAAAATATACACACAATTAATTAGTACATTATCAGATAGGAGAGTATTTTCAAGCAATATTAAAAACCAATCGCTGATCGCCCGTACCTTAATCCCTACTATCAGTCCATTCATAAGAAAGGTGTGATTCGGAAACGTTTCATTGAGTACCTATAATTTAATAAGAGTACAACATGAGTAAACATGTTAAATATAATTAAAATTAATCATTTCAATTTGTGAATTTTAATATTTGGTTTGACTTACTGTTATCATTGGGGTGGTCAGGAGACCCCAGGAGAAAAATTCGAGGAAAATAACGACAAGCGCATGGTTAACGGACGGCTCACCTATACCAGAGCCCTGCAAAAAGACAAAATAAAATTAATTAAAATCAAATCCTTATGAATTATAAATTGTAAATACCAAATGCCAAATTATTACTAAATATCTACAGTACAGATCCCCAACAGTTCATTTTCATACCATATGGCCTTTTGAAAAATCAAAAATTAAACTAGCTAACTATAAGACAGTTTAAAAATTGACATACAAACAAACGTGCAACTCGTTCGCAGTAGCTCACGGTCACAGTACCGGTGCTCATTTTTGGATGCATTCGGCCGCACCGTTATTAATATAACGATTGCACATCCTCATTAAACAATCATTTTATTTTTAATTGTAAGGTTAATTCCGATTCTAGTATAGTACTCAATTAAATATTAATTTTGAGGCAACGCGCACCGCGCACTTATTGTTCCAAAATGACCTTCTAGGTCAATTATAATTGACATCAAGTCTCTCGTACCGCGTTTCAATATTATTATTGCACTCATGACATGACACATGTCTTCATTATTTTGCATACAACTTTCACCGGAAATTGCATACAATTAAGGGAACAAGCTGGAATGTTAACGTCAATGTTAACCTACTCAAATGACTAATATTTAGCTTCCCAAACTTGACGAGTGATGAATTATTTGATGATTAATGATGATGGACCGGAATTAGGTAATAATATTGCTAATTTACCAAGCACCATTATTAAACCAATCAGCAACAGGATTCAGGTAGACAGATATTTGGACGGTAAATTACAATGTCGTGTTAATGACGGATGTTATATTTACAATTAGGGCAGAGGTCTCTAAAATTAAGTAAGACAACATTAAGTGATTAACAATTAAGCCTTGCGATTGTGAAGAGATCATTAAACTTGATCATGTGAAACTGATCATATCATGATTTTGACAGTTAATTATCCACCCGCCGCGTTCGACTTCATTTTCAGCAATTAAATGCGTTCATAACTTGTAACATGTTAGTTAAAATTGATGATCTACCTGTGCAACCTGAGTTAAGTTTATAATTAAGTTAAGTTGGTAACTTACGATAAACATTCTGAACTTGTGGGCTTCTTTTGGTACAATGAACATCTTTGACAAAAACTGAGGATTTTAGAACCGTTTCATTCTCCCGAAATTTTAGTGTGACCATTTATGTAATTAATTCAATATCTACAAAACTGTTGGCTGATCTGATGCGTTAAGGTACATGAAATGAAAGTTCATGGAAAATTCAATTTGCGATTAATTTTAATTTTGAAAACAGTTAGGCACATAAGTTGAATAATTTTTTTGCTATCAAAATCCAGTGAAATGTTGAATAAATACTAATTTAATCATTGTTAAATACCTATACCCGCGATAGACAATTAACACTATTTGCGTAAAATTGATTTTCGTGCTATAACCAAAACAACAACCAACAACGTCCTGCCGTGCGACCTACGATCGAGCCAAACCTGCCTCAAAAATTCTAAAATTGTGGATGGCGTTCAATCCAACTGTATCAATCAATGAGGAATGAACAACGAAGCCAAAAAATGCGAAGTGAAACGAGCCATTCATTCAACTTTCACTTTGCCATCTTTCTTGTCAAATGCAATTTAGCTTCAATTCATTCCGAAATCGATAGTTTTAATTGAGTAAATAAATGAATTACAGTTAGAAATTTAGAATGATGAGAATTTGGGATTTGAGTTTGAATTCGCTTTTAGATTTGATTCAATGTTAATTTTAAGTTTCATTATAACTCAATCATAAATGAAGATTTACTACTTTTACTTCACGTCATGCATTTATCCAGTTGCACATATCTGTTCAACATGGCCTATGGCTGTTTATGAATCATGAATAATGGAATTTTAATCTGGACTGGCTTTGCTTCATCAATTTATATGCTTGTAGTTACTGCTTAAATGAAAGTGAAAGGTGACGTGTACCTGGGGAATATGATTGACTTGGTTTTTAGAATGATGGTGAAAGGTGAAAATGTCGGAATAGGTATACCGGTAGGAGTGAAACTAGTTGGGAGTGAGAGAGAGAAGGCGCAATGATTGAAGTACTTTCCCCTAGAATAGGTATGGTTAGAGTTAGGCCCTTCACAATTTCCTGGAACCTCTCTCTCTCCTTCAAGCTACTTATATTATTTATTGTAGTAAAAAGCTTGTTACCGACATACTTTCCCCCATATCCTTTCGTCCCTCCTGCGCTTCATTATTTTATTATCGAAAAATCAAAATCGGTTAAAGGAAAGGAAATATAATTCCAATTCCCAAATGAAAGTATTGATTATCTGAGGTTAATCATATTTGGCTTGGCACATTTCACTCTCACTAAACTAATGCATTGTCATTACCTACCCAAACGTACAATAGAACAAGTTTGATCGATAAATATTTTTTAGTCAGTGTTGAATGTTGAATTGACTATGTACAAGGCAGTGTCTGAACTTATGAATGTGATCATGATGATGATAGATCTCTGACACAGCATGAACCCCTCTACAAAGGCAATGCTTCATGAGATGACATGATATACTACAATCAAATTAATCAATTATTTCAAGTGGGAACTACTGCGATGCGGACCAGATTAAAATCTGGACTGGATTAATTTAATCTACACGCTTTGGTACATTGTGAAAAGCTTGGCCATATCTATCTACAATAGGCATACATACAAGTACGTCATTACTGGCCTATTTCGCAATGTATTCCATTTCATTTAATGCCTAAAGTCATTTACCAGGCCAGGTACATTAGTCTAGTCTGCACATAGTTCACCTAAAGTAAAAACTATGCAGATGCTTTGGATATGATATAAATTCTGTAGTGTAATTAATTACATTACATCTCTCTGTTTAACTTTCATCATGTTTCATTATGTAAATACTTCTAACCTTTGCTTAACATTATAACATTCCCAGTTAACCATACCATATCCAACCTACCTCCTCGGTTCAAAGTTCATTTCTGGAAACTTTTACACCAAATGCTTACGTATGTAGATTAGATTCAACGCATATTTTACAGCCATGCCATACCATTCCAGCGGAATGCTAATGCAGACCTTGCTCCTCCGAAAAGAAATGGCTTTGGCTCCATCCAAACCTAGCAAAGACCTTGACAAATTGACTAGATGAAATACATACACCATACCACGTTCGCATATTCGCATTTTACACCAAACATAAAGTACCACATAAAATAAATACCCTGACATGATGGCACTACTGCCAATATCATTTGCCATATATACCAACCAAGCCAGCCAATTCCAATTCCAGCCGACTTTGCCCAGAAAAAAAAATGAATGAAATGCTGAAAATGAGGTCAAACGCGCGTTTTTTATGACTACATGAATACCAAACATAAACATACACTCCAACGACTCCACATATCCCCCACCACTGCACTATTCAGAGAAAAAGTTAGGGCCAATAATTTTTAATCCCTTTTATTCCTAAAGATAGAATCGGGATGGAAATTCACTACGTAGTACACGTCGTTATAGTGGGGGATGGAGAAAGACAAGAGAAAAATGTTGCCCTTCACTGCTTAACACAAGATCACCAACACTTTCCAGAGTTCCAACCACTACTTCAAACCTAACTACAGTTAAGTGGAATAACTTTATTAGGAAGGAAGAGAAAATCTATATTATGCTATGTAAGTACTATTTACAATTCCTAAAGAGCAGGCTGAAGTGATGAAGTCAGTCCCTCGTTCCATAAAACTGGAAGTACAATTTATACAATCCTAGCATACACAGCCACCTTACACCTAAGAGCTAGAAAAGTGGGACTGTGCAACTTTCGCAAATCCTAGAGTCTAACTGAGCCAGCCATGGCAAATATTGTGCAAAGTCTTTTGTGGACCAAGAAGAGCCAGGCTGCTGCTGCACAGCTTTTACCTACCTACCAACTCTGATTCTGATCCCCCCACAACCGACGACCGATCCTACCTTCATACAATACCATAAATAGCAAGACGGACCAAAACCAGACCACCAATGGAAGTCTCAGTCTGGAGTCTCCATTCTCAAACATTTACTTTTTTTTTGGAATAAGTCCATCATATACATTTGTATGGGGAATGGTGCTTTTGGAGAATGGCACTACCGTTTCCGTCCTCTCCGACAAAAAAAAACACGGAGAAAGTGGGCACCATTGACTATCGTCGGGGGAAAGTATAGTGGGAGATGATGCTAGGCTAGATGCTGATGATGATGATGCCTTTGAGTGAGGAGAAAGCAGGGAGAAAGTGAGAAAGAAAGGGAGACTTTATGGAACAGACAGGGAGAGAAAGGCGCAGATGTGCTTTCTCCTTTCTTCTTTCTCTCCATCCAGTTTCTGTAGTTGGGAGGCTGGATCTGGGAATGGCTTGGTGTGTGTGTGACACACTAACCTTGAAGCCTTATTGATCTTCTACGGAGGGAGAGTGGCTCTTATCCAATCAGGAGCTGGCCAGGGGGTTCCCCTTTCACTTTGTGTTCTGTTCAGCATTTAAAAAGTAGGAAAAGAATTTCAATATTGGAATAGCGTATATTACACTTTGATGTAGTAAAGAAAAATTCCTTTGGTCTTGGTCTTGTCCTGCTATATGCTCCATTCTTTCTAATGGAATCTTTTTCTTCTGGGATGGTTGTAGATGTGAAGGAGTATAATATGATATGCTCTAACTGAATTTTGCGAAATCTTGTGTGAAATGTAGAGAATTCGCGAGTTCAATTCGCAATTACAGGAGGATGGCATTTCGCAACCTTCAGCATAATGGTGACTCCCCTTCCTTCCCCCAGTCTAAAGTACATCAATAACGGATATTGTATTTTAGCGGAAGTATGCCTACAGCTATGGTATGGGGTATAAACCAGTTTGTCTACGTAGACGAATATAATATGACCTTTCTTCCAAGAAGACACATAAATTTATATACAAACAACTGGCTCATGTAAACTATGAGATGAGATTGAGATGAGGGCTTGTGATGTGAACTAAACATATGCCCATAAGTTTAGTTTATTAGATTTTTGCATTGGATTACTCCAAACAATGTTGGGAAAAAGTTGCAGAAATGAAGATAAAATACACGTAAAATGTTATTACCAAAAGAGATTGGATATTGGATAGGATTATGGATGCCAGACTTTTGCATATGGCATATTTGGCAATTTCGCATATTTAAAAATCGCTTCCGTCCTGTGATGGAATATAATATGATGATATGAAACAACCGAGCATCTTCTAGTTCCAAAAGGCTCCATATATATCTGCCATAGACAAGGAACCTTAATTTGCTTTGTTTCTTGCCTTCCATCCAGTCGCTTTCCAAATACTTTCTTGGAAATTTCAGCCTGAGAAGCAATGTCATTATGAACTAAATAGCATTCCGTGCATAACATCATCGTCATCATAAATTGGACAGAGAGACAGAAACACCCCACCACACCAAACAAATTACTTATATCAAAGAGACAGATGGAACATCTTTCAAATTCAATTTCGAATTACTATAATATGATTTCTCTCAGTTTTTTAATTTATACACTTTTAAGTTCAGAGAATACAGTAACATGATAGGGAACCATTTCCCCCCTTTTATTGCACGAATACTGGTAAAGTTTGGAGTTTCTTCCACTTTGGCATTTGCTGTACCTACATATCTACTTGATTTAATTTATTTTCCTTTTCCATTTCCTTCATTAAGATAATTAAAAATTTTATCATTAGGGAAGACTTTTCCGGGACATTAATATTTAACCGAGCATCAAGCTACATAGTGATCCTCCCACAATACATCTTTCTTGTAGCGTTTTTTGTACCTTTTTCTCTTATCATTTTTCTATCTATCTGGTCTAGACTTCTCAACTCAATTCAACTTCATATTCTTTCTTGGCCTTTTAATACTCTGCCAAGTCAAAGCCAAGTAACTCCAGCCATGTCATGCATGGACCTATCCGGCTCTTACCAACCATCCCAACACAAAAAAGAATTTGGGACGCAAGCCAACACTTCCGGAACGGAAGGAAATAATCTCATAGACATACAAACATACATGAATAAACCCATTCTCATCTCATTTCGAATTATCTTGTGCATGAGAGCAGCTCATGAAGAGAAGAAGATTGCTTGTTTTTTACATCCCTATTATCTGCAGAGCCACAGCATATTACAAACAATCACGTAATGTATGTAATGTCCCCTCGAAATGCCAATATTGTTCGTGCTCCACTAAATAGTTTTGCTGGTGGATCATCCTGCCGCGCCCACAGCCTCATTTATTGTCATTGTAATATCATCGCTAAATCATCCTCATTACAATTAGACAATGCCCGCACCCATATTCCATTTCTAAGCCAAGCCAGTCGCCATCATTAAGAACCCATACATACGATAGCCCACACATTTGAGAGTTGGAAGTATAATGCCCTCATCCATAAATATCTTTTTTTTACTCCACTTATTCTTTGAGAATGGAGATGGATTAACGTGCAGACATAAAGTCAAGATAACTACGGCTACTCTACTGATATATGATAAGTTTCTCTTTCTCCGTTCCGTCATATTATCTTTCTCTGTGTGTTTGTCCTGGCTTCCAAGAAACTTCCAACCAAATTACCAAAGTTAAACGAAGCAATGCATCATCATTATAATTCTCTTTTTGCAAATCGAGGCACAGCCATAAATATTTTTTCTGCAGCTGTTTCCCCTTTTTAATCATCTTTTCATCTTCAGCACTAGCCTAGCCCCACTACTGCCACCATCATTATATCATCCCATTCCTAAATCATCTTACTTATCATCCCGCTACTGTCATTAGCAGTCTTTTTCATCTTGAGAGATATGCGTCGTGTGTGTGACGAGCATACATAAAGATTTAGAGCTTTAAAACACTCAAGTTTTAGATTTGTTTGGAAGTTTTATAAGCTTCTCTAAACCTATTTGGCTCAGCATTTCCTAAAGTTCAAAGGCTGAGAACGTGCCGCATATATGTAAACCAGCATATTATTATGGAATCATGCGACGCTGCCGTGATATACGTATAGTCCTTCCTATATGATCTCATAAATTAAGATTTATTTGTCCATCATTTTCACTTTCATCATCATATCATATCATCACCCAACACCAACTCTACAGTAAACATGTGCACATGTACCCAAACCGCTTGGAACTAGATCTTGCGAAAATTGTTCGAGATATGAACATGAAATGAACTTTTAAAAAGTGGAGAGAAAACAACGTGTGAAAATAGAGCGAAGTATGGGATATGATACGATGATGTGCCTACTTGAATCATAAAAAGAAAGAGCAAGTCACCATTAAAATCACCACCACCCAGTTTCCTTCAATATAAATATGCATTTTACACACTTTCACAGTTTTCACACCATCCCCATTACCGCCGCCAACATCAACATGGGAGCGTCAACAACAATGAAAAATGAAAGCTGTAGACAAATACCTACAAACAGGAACCATGTTAAATTGTGCCCTTATCGGATATACTTAATCCTTTAACATTTTTAATGCATATTAAATGAGATGAAAGTTCATTTGCAATGACTCTAAAAATCGATTGTGTCTGGCATGCACGCTAGGGGCATTCTTATCATCACTCCATTCCACTTAACAGGATCCCATAACCATATCATATTTGAGCTATGCCACACCAACCACCACCCACCCACACTCCAAATTCCAATTCTGAAAATTTCCATACAGTTTCATGAGTGGCTGCAATAAAAAGTTTGCCAAAGTAAGCCATTCCCCCAAGTCCATTCCAAATGGTCGCCCTCCTTTAATCCTCATAATCATCAAAAGAAATTGATGGGATGCTTAAGGAAATTTACAATTTTTGTAAGGAAGTTGGAGGAATAAATATAGAGCTGAGTTATCATCATACATCAGCAATAAAAACCCTTCTATAGATTAAGTACAGTACGTGTGACTTTATTATAAATTGTAAAAACATATAAACGATGTATGCATAAGATAATGATGTTGATAAGACCATATCATTCAATAACAATAACAATTGTCAAAAAATAAAACTGCGATGTTTGGTTGGGCCGGTTGCATGCATCTTTTAAGAAAAAGTTTTTCGCTGACTTCATTTAACTCTGAAAATGGGACTTTTTACGTTAGCTTTAGCTTGCATTCGGCATCTTCATAATTTAGGATCAGTGAAGCGATTCCATTCAGCCCAAACAGCACTTTCTTGATCTGGCTTAAATATACAACTCCCTAATCTCCAATATCACATTTACCCACATAAAAGGGCGTCTTCTCAGCTCATTCATATCATCCCATCAGGAGAAGTGGGCCAAACAAGTTTCATTTTTCTTTTCCCACTCTATTCCATTACATATCTTAAACAACGGCATACCTATTTGCATAAACGATTTAAAGTATATCATCCTTAACTTAAGCCGACGAGGCAATACTCATATTTACTCATATCCATCTCATCCGGAAGAAAATGAGGTCATTTCATAATAATACAAAATCGGCGAATTCGGATCTCATCTCATTCTCGCCAATTTTCTTGATCCACTGCCACCGCATCAGACAAAGTATGAAAGTATGTAAGAAAAATGAGCAGAATACAATAAAAAAAATGGATCTCTGTGTGGGAACTTCCTTCCCTTCCTGACAATGATCCCCCTCCTCCTTAACAAATACTCCCATTTCCCATATACAATCATATATATTATGCAATTCAAGTGCAAAATTTATAATAAAAAATGTTTTCTTGAGAAATGTGTTGAAGATGAGATGAGATGGTGGTGATGATGTTGACGATGATGGCATTATACCCTTCACTGTGTGCACTTTAGTTTCTAGACCATAACAAACAACTGCCAAGAGAAGAATGGGATGTTTACATCCTCCAGAGGAGTAAAGTGGGCCATGGCCAGTATCATCTAATCCTGTCAAATATAACCAAGCCAGTGATAAACTATCACACTAATAATCTTCTCAAATTATGGTTAAGCCCAAGCCATACAATTCGAATAGGATTGAGCCAGTCAAGTAGGAAGGGGGAATCCCAAATAAAATGGGAATCTTCTCAAATTGCTTGCTTGACTAGGAGCAAACCATAAACTATAATCTAATTTATAGACCTACGCATCCAATTCCAATCCAGCCGATATTCAATTAATAAAGGGGAGGAAGCGACATATAATTACATACTCCGCTAAGGTTAAGGGGATCGTTATCCATCGACTAACAAAGCGCTTTGGCTCGAATCAAGACAGCTAATCCATCTCGTCTCTCCGATTCCCCCACATTCACCGAGAAATTTCATCTCCAAACTCACTCCATGGAAGAGAAAAGTGCGCATTAAATTCCTCGTCGCTGCATTTACAAGTTACTAGAGCTTGCAGGAATTAGGGAGTAAATCTACTTTATGTAAGTAGGGAATGGAACAAGTGAACAAATTAAAAGAGCATAATACATAATTCACTGGTTGGGTCGCAAGGGCATCGTAAACTGGGACTAGTGCTGGCAAAAATCTTACTAATCCAGCTACTCATTTCAGTTAACCATGCCATAGTTTTAGTTGGCAAACGCCCTCATAGGGTGTAGCTTAAGTCTTCTCTGGAGATAAATATTTTACTATTGCATTAAATATTCCATTCCATTTTTCTTTCGGATCTTAAGAAACCCTCTGCAATATGGCACTGTAAAATTTGCAAATAAATTCCGCTCTGCATACATACTTGACTTTAGGTGAAACGTGGCGTGGCGTATCATAATCATCAACATCATCCACTTGAGCAATCTGATCTGAGATTCCTGGAATTTTGGTCAGCAACATAAAACATCAGCTCACAAAAGTTATAAAGTTGAGGTACTTGGCTGCAGGGAACATCACATCATCATCTATATGACTGTGAATTGCATTGCATAAAGGGCTTCAAGTCCCTCCTTCGATCTGTTTTATAGCATAGTTGTAAAGTCGGGAAGGGACTAGCGTCACGTTACTCGTCGTTCTGTCCTCCCCCACTCATTTTTACGCTATTCCATTCCACTTCAGCATTCCTACTCCCACGCAGGGACAGAGTTGTCCAGTGGTGAATTTTTGCGGTAGCGGTAGCGGTATCGGTATTTTTCGAAAATACTTGCGGTAGCGGTCGCGGTAGCGGTACTTGGGGCATTTTTCTTGCGGTAGCGGTAGCG